>JAQQAE010016044.1:0-11876 GCA_029823295.1 Pseudamia nigra
CGTCACTCCCAAAGAGAACCTCAACATTTTCATCTCTGCTACCTCCAGCTCTGCCTCCTGTCTTTTCCTCAGTGCCAATGTTTCGAAACCATACAACATTGCTGGCCTCACCACCGTCTACCGCGGGTATTGATGTGTCATCAAAATTAAGTCAATTGCATCTCAAAAATCTGTTTAACATCACTCTATCATTGATGTCATTTAGTTTCACACCAAGATGTGTCAAAGAAAGATGCCACTACCATTTGAACATCCGTATAAAATATTATAGAATCATCAGCCAGTTTCCATCACACAACAGAAAAATAATGATGATAGAAGAACATTGGACCCACTGGTCATATACATTGTTATAAATAAGGAGATTCCACCAGTATATTCTCGACTCTACACTGACACCACAGGGGTTTATCTCACATTTAGTGCAGCAATCTTTAATTAAAAAAAACGGGAATCTCAACCACAACACCACAACCGTAACTATAACCTCTCTGCAATCCCTTCAGCCTGCTTGTTTGTCTGCTTGTGTACCCTCCTTCTATGTGAGAAATTTCTAACCCCACAAAGCTAATTTGGACACATCTGGCTGGTGGGCTTTAAGAGGAATAGAAAACACCAGCAAAGGGGACACTGAAAATAAATTAGCGGATAAACAGTACTGCTCCGAGCCAGTCTGAGCCAGTGTGGGTTTAGCGCTGCATTCTACTCTCTGTGTCTCCATGGTCTCCGAGCTACTGCCTTGAAATACCTGTGCTATTGACAGCTCCACACCAATTAGGTATGACTGACCATGGAACCAATTACCCTGCACACATGGGATGCTCTGGGTGATGGAGAAGGATGTGTGGTCATGTGTGCAGGTGAAAGTCTCTGACCTTTATGTTGACAATTACCATCCTTTAAAAAAAGGAGCCGTTTGACAAAATTTGTGAGAATGAAAGAAGTATAGTGCAAAAACAGATGGGTTCTAGGTGGTACAGAGTAAATGATAATGTGTTTTCTAAAGACTACATACACAAATAATTCTGCAGCTTAAGTAATGCAGTCACGTTTTTACAAATACTAGGTTTTTTGCACATCCCAAATGAATTCCAATATGGGAGCAGAAGACAGGCAGCATGGAGACAACTATGGAAGCAGAGCACATGCTGGTCATTAATGAAAGTATCTTGAGTTAACTCTGACCTCATCATGTCATGCACGTGCAGTCAATCAGAAGGTAAATTAAGAGTTAGATATTTTAAAATGATTAAAAAAAATCACAGACATGCTAAGAATACTCAGGATTTCCATAGGTTACAGGTTCATTTGTAGTAAATGGATGAATTGATTTTCAGACAATTATGGAAAAGCACCTTGGAGGTTTTTCATCTTTGACAATAGATGCTGTATGACCATAATGCAACCCATGCAAAGTCCCAAATGAAAAAAAAAAAACATGGAATGGAAAAGAATCAGGCATCCAAAGTCAACTAATAATGTTTTCCAATAGCCCAAAGCTTTGCATTTTATCACACATGCATGTAAGGCATACTGGGTATTTAGAAGGCAATTTTAGCAGAAGCACGCATTCACTTAACTTTAAGTCGCTTTAAGTCTAAGTGGATGTTTTAAGGGTGGAACAAAACAGTGTTTCCTAATGTGTGGGTAAGATCTACAAGTGGAAACTGCAACTAACAAGCTGTATTTAATTTTACAGAACAAAGTCATATGTGCCATATCATAGTCAAATGTAAAATCTCCCACTAACCCTCTCTTCCACTCATATGATCTTTTGAAACTTATGAAATGTAATATTTTCCATAATTTTTATGTAATGTGTTAGGTTGTATATTTGTATTCAGAAAAAATACTGCTTCCATAATGGTGGTTTTCTTCTGGATCTACTGTAGCTCCATAAATGTTGAAGATGAGTCAAATCTGTGGGCACATTGCTGAATCAACAGATTTTCCACTACAATTTGGTGTCAATTTAATGTTTATTGCTTTATTTACTACCTTACAGTAGTTATTTTTCCTCAACTCCCGTAAGTATAAATATTCTGTATTGCTATATCCAGAATATTGCCCAAACCAGGATCAAGCTTTGTCTATTCATAGACTCTATTATGGTGTTATCCTATGATTTTTGGCTACATTTTTGGGTGTTATTCATGGTCGTACAAGGACAAATGTTGAATGTGGCCCCATCTCACAATGGTAAAGAATCCTTTAAAAATGCTTTGGATCCAGACGACTATCCAGATCACTCCCAGAATCTAATTTATTGTTCCATATTGATTGTGCCATATCTGACCTATTCTAAAAATGTCATCCAATTACTTACAGAATTTTTCTGAGTTAAGTTGTGAACAAACAAACAGATAGATAAATGAATGCTGACAAAAACATAACCTTTTTGACAGAGACAAAAAACAACAGACACTGAAACAGCCTACCTGGAAACAGTTGAAAACAGGGAGTTTACAAACATGGTACAATGATCGATCTGTGTGGTATTTTGAACTTAACTTATTCTGGTGCCAACTTACATTAATTTAAAAATGGATACAATAAGGAATGTCCCCTATAATTTAGAACAACTGTCTGTTATGCCTTGGAAATGTGCACCATATTTTGCAGTATATTTACAAACTAATTCAGCTAAGTCATCCTTTTCTCCTAATTGAGTTAAGAGTCAAGGACACGTGAATTTCATTGGACATGGTCACATTTCCCTCATTGACTCCGAGTGAATACAGTCTCTGTCCCTTCTCTCTTCCCTCTGTGTTTGCAGCAGACAGACACACAGACACCTTGTGTGTGGTCCAAGTTTTTATCTGACTGCACCTTATCTGACAGAGTAACTGCATTTAATGTGGTCTATTCAGTGCAGTTTAGTGTTTAACATATTGTTCTGACAGCGCAGTGAAAAGCGAATTGGTCTTTCGATAGATGAATGCTGTTCAACACTCTACATGAATTATGCACAAGATGCCAAAGATGTCGTGCCCGACTGTTCCTCACAGTGGAGTTTGTGATGAAGTAAAATGACATTCTCTGTTCTTGCTCTTCTCTGTCAGGAGCATCCTGTCTGGTACACGTCCAAACAGCTCATCAGACTCCGAGGCCACCGGAGGGACGTCTAATGGGACAAAATCTGATTTAATGTCACCTTATATGCGGCTTCACACTGCATATTTGAAAGCACGTTATTGCATAACCTGAGTCAGATTTACTGGGGAAACACCTGTTTAAGCAGATTAAGGAGTATGTGTTATGGTATTATCTTTAATTATTGCTTCTGCAGTAATTTCACGAAGATAGAGAAGGCCTTTGGTCCCATAGAGAGAATATATTAAATCACCTTTTCCAATAAATATGGTTAGAATACAAAATGGGTTTGGAACCATTTATTTGCTTATCATTTAATATTTTTTTATTTCTTTTCTTGATATTTTGTTCATTTTTTGATGATTTTGTTCATTTTATGTTCATTTTATTCAAAGATCAGTGTGATGTATCTCATCTTCTTTTATATTTAAGAAGTAATCAATATTAAAACTGTTAGGACATAAAAATATATCAATTGGTAGTTTTCAATGAGCATTTTGATTGAAGAAACAACAAGTTTATCCTTTGGGTCTTGACCTGAAATAATCCAGGAATCACTGCATTAAAATGTTTGAATTTCAAAATGACATTGATATTAATTGGTAAGTTTTGCTAAAGCTGCCATGTGCATTTGGTTAATTCAAAAATGCTTAAACTTTAAGTGACAAAAAGGTAATTTCTTATCACTTTCACATAGTGATGTAATTTTTCACCTCACTCAGAAGAACAATATTTGACCTTGGGTTTGTGTAAGTTCCAGCTTTTAAATTAAACTGATTACAGTAAGGGAAATAGTCCAGTCATGGTGTTTGCCTTCTAAAACTAGGGTTTATTAACATACACACAAATACAGTAGATAACTTAAACTGTTGTAAGTAAAAGTGTCAAACAAGGAGGAGGTATGAGAAAACCGCTTTTGAGAATAAACTTAGTGTAAACGATGGTGCTGACCAGTGAGTTAAGTGTTTATTTCCATAACCAGCAAAAATACATTAGAAAGTCAAACTATCTCACTTTTACATATTTTGATGATGACCAGTGACAAAGAAGCCCCATTAAGGGTGACAAAGTTCATCTTGGGAAAACGTATGTATGTTTGCATACATACAAGCAAAAGAAAAAGTACCCCTCTTTACTTACTGCTTCCAAATCCAAGCTATCATCATGCAAAAAAAGCAAAAAAAAAAAGATAAGAAATAAACAAAACCCAGCAAATTGCATTTCTGAGCATAAAATTTATTGAAAAAATATATGACAAATGAGTAAAAATTTAGCAATTTATCAGCAAAATGAGCAAAAAATATTTTTTTTACCAAATTGATCAGAATGAATATCAACCCCAACGCTGGCAAAATATCAACAAAAATGAACCAAACTGGCAAAAAAGTGGAAATGGAGCCAATCCTTCAGATCCAGTAGAACTTCCAGGATTTCCCAGGACTTTAGTAGGGCATCTGCATGATGGTAACCATGGCAATGACAGAACAGGATAACACCAGCAATCATGAATTTACATTTAAACTAGGTCTCAAAACTATTCAGCAAAATATCAACAAAATGAACAAGTGACAAAAATCAACAAATTGATTAACAACATGCACACATACTGTAGTAGCACAATTCTCAACAAAATGCCAGCAAAACAAAAATGCAGTCCTAGAAGATCCTAAATTGTTGATTTTTCTGTTGTTTGAGTTAAGGCCATTTAATGATTTTGTATTTTACACAGGCTGAAACTGTAGTTATGACTGTGATGTGGTTCACTGTGCAGCCCTCATTCTAAAGTGACATGGCATGAAAACAAAAATAATTCCTAAATAAAGCTGTGCGGAGTTCAGGCCAGGTGATGAGTCATTCACAAGCTCACTCGATCACACCCTAATTTCCTGCGCCTTTAAATCCTGGCTATGCTCATCATTCTGCCTAAGCAGCGTTGCATATGCACCACTGCTCGCTTATAAATCCGAAAAGTAATCTCCTCTATCTCCCCAAACCTCCTCTTGAATGAAGCTGAAAAAATAACAATAATACTGTATAAAAACAACAAAAGGATTTCTTCTATACTCTTGATTAGTCATATGAATGATGCCAGACTCTTCTCGTAAGATACTCTATAGTCTTTCTCAGTTACCTTTGGGATGAAACTATGTACTTCTGTTTATTTACCTTTTGCTCCACCGCCATGAGTAGGAGTAAACAAGGTTGACAATAAATAAAGCAATCAATTAAATTAAAAATGAACTGAATAATCAAGTAAATGATCAAAATTAATAAACTCAGCAACAAAATTAGCAATAAATGCACGAAAATAATTAACCAAATGAAGAACCTGAACAAGAAGGTCCACAAAGTGAGCAACAAATTGAGCACAAATGGTCAAATAATCAAGCAAATGAATAAATATGAACAATATCAGCAACAAAAAATGTACAGAATATGGGAAAATATGGGTAAAAGTGAACAAATTGAGCAACAGCATAAAGAAAACAAAAGGAAAAAAACAAAACTGAATAATCAGTAAGTTTAAAAAAGTAACACAATAAGCATACATTTACAAAAAATGAATGAGATTCATAAAATTGAGGCTGTAATGAATTCCATGTTATAAAGTTACTCGTTACATGAATAGGTTTTTGTGAGATTCTCTTTTAATTTTACCCAACTACTTATATTTATATTGAGTACTTCTACTTGAGTCACTATAAGTAGAAAGTAAGAATACTAATACTTGAGTACTATTTGTATTCACTCTGCACACCACTGCCTATAAATGGTCTATTCCAGGGGTCTGCAACCTGTGGCTCTTCAGCCCCTCCTCAGTGGCTCTTTTGCCTTAGTACCATAATAGAACACATTAAATTAATATGTCAAAATGAACAATAATCATTAAATCAACAAAAAATAAGAAAACAATAAACTAAATGACAAACAAAAATTCAGACAAAACGGAAGAAAATACTCCAAAAATCATCTAAATAATTAAGATTAAACAATAACAAATGAAACGAACAAAAAAAAATTCACAAAATGAACAATAATAAGACACAACTGAAAAAAATAATGCAGAAAATGAACAAAATGATTTGGGAAACTGTACAGAAATGTACAAACATGACCAAAATATTAAATGACTTTAATGAAAAATGAACACAAATGAACAAAGTAAATGACCCAAAGAATAAACTGCAAAAGACAGAATACATGGACAAGAAAATGAACAAAAATGTACACAAAACAGAGCAAAACTTTGTGGAAAAATGAATAAAATAATGAACAAAAATAAAAAAATACAAATAATCTGCACAAAAAATGATGAAGAAATTAAGAAAATAATCAATGAAATTAACAAAAGAATTCAACAAAACTCAACAAAATGAATTAAATAGTTAACAAATTGGTTTTTAGCATGTTGCCAGCTAAATTATACATTATTTGTCATGGTGTATATAAAGGGCTCAAGCATTTTGTGACTGTAGACATGTATACTTTTTCATTCTGTCCAAAAACATAAGTATTATAAGTATTATAAAGGATGCCGACTTCTGGTGCATTCTAATGTATTGGTCATTCCTGTCACTGTAATGAAACTGAAGGCAAACTCGACCATATGACATTAACTATCACTTGTCGTCTCAACTTTAAATCATAAAAAATGACCATTTATTCCAAGTATATCAAGTAAAATTGGCTTCATAGTAGCATTTTGGTGGCATATGCTTAATAATTTGAAGTATATGACATTCGATTATTTATGACATTGTTTAGAAGAGCAAAGGATGCCAACAGCTGGATAATTTATCACACAGCACACAACAGTGAGTAGACTCAGAGCTCCCCCGACTCTCTCGGATGATCTAGTTCCAGTTTGATAGCACATTTGTATATTTATGAAGCCATGAATTAATTGGCAGGGCAGAGATTTAATCACATGCGCCGTTTCCCCTGGAGGATGAATGGGAAGAGTTACTTTAAAAAGAGGAAGGAGAGGAAAAGGGAGTCAAGAGTTTTCTAATTGCTCTATTTGAGCATTAAACCAAAAGTTCAGGTAGTTAACTTTTAATTGGTTGCTCACAGACAGCTAGCATGTCAGCTGATGTGAATGGAAAAAAATGAAATCAGTCTGAACAATAACAAGCACACATGCCTTTTATTTTACAGGAGCATGTAAAATATTCAGAAATGAGCCTTTTCAGAGCTACATCAGAGCTACTTTATACAAGCAGCGCCATTTTGCTGCTGCACTGTTTGACATTTAAATTTGTAACAATGCAGCATGTTTTTAAGGCAATTACATTTTAATCAGACACGTAATTTCCACATTCAGATGCGTGAAGTGAAACTAACATAAAATTTTTAACAGAAATGCAGCGTGTCCAAAATTCACTGTCTTTCTCCTCTAACTGACCCTTTCTTTTTTTTCCCCTGCTCCTCCTTTGTTCGTACTTGTGTAGATTTAAATCGTGGTTAGTGGGACTCTCTTAAGGTGGCATCGAGGGCCCTGGCTGAGCTCGGGAGCCTTTAAAAGCCCATCCAGGCTGCTTTTACTTATTCATTATGCTCCAGTTTGAGCTGGGAGATCAGTCTCCGCTACAATGAGAGGGAACACTGCTGTGAGAAAATCATTTTTGCTTTTAGTGCCAAGGGAGGGCAATTCACTGTTTAATACCACAACAAAGTCTCTGCATCAGATATTAGTGGCAGCAGTGACTGACGGATGACAAGATCGTATTATCAGTCGGTTCGTTTGATGTAAAAGCATTACGTGAGGCTACAGGGAATGTATCCTCCGCAGGTAATGCTCAGTATCGCCATTAGATCCATTGCCAGGTTCATTTAGTCCCCGGAACATCCAGCTTTTAATTTTGTTCATATTGTTGACTTTTCTGATTATTTTTGTACATTTTTGTTTAGTTTGTTGCATTTTCTGATTATTTTTGTATATTTTTGTTCATTTTGTTGTTTTTTATCTTTTTAGTTTTTGTACGTTTTTGTTTAGCTTGTTGCATTTTCTGATTATTTTGTACACCTTTGTTCATTTTGTTGCTCAGTGCATTCATTTTTTTCATTATTTTGCTCAGTTTGTTGATTTAAAATTATTTTGTTGTTTTTTTATTTCAACCTTTTTACTCCTCATTAATGAGGAGCAAAACGTAACTGAGCAGAAGTACTTTTTTTTTATCCCAAATGTAACTGAGCAAGAGTATTCTGCAAAACAACTACCCTCAGAGGTACAGTACATTTTATGGGAAAAACTACTGAATTACATGTAAAGTAGTGAAGGTATTTGAGTATGACCCACTTTAGATTATTTCTGCATTTGCCTCATTGCATGGTCCTTGCTCACTGGTATTAAATAATAATTTCAGCAGTATTTGAATAAAAAAATTCTCATTGATTCCTCTGTTTTCAGTCACTATTCTCTTTTAAGTATGCATGTTACATCCATATGCTTTGGTCCAAAGCATTTCAGCCTCTGCGAACCAATGTCCAGATGCAATGGCAGAGTGCTATTTTTGATCACTCCAATGTCATTCGCCCATCCCCTGGCACCAGGGAACACAAGGCATCAATTGGAAACAGAGCAATGTCCTTCACAATGTGTGCCTGCTTTCAATTAACATCAGAGGCGTGTTATAAATATTCAGATGCAGTTCATTGTACTCCCTGGCAAAGAAGAACACAAACAGATGAAATCATGAATTCAGCCTCAACTTGAATATACTTTGTGCAGCATCTCAGTCGGCAAGGCTCGATTACTGAATGCAAGCCGACGGTGTTTTCTTATCTTATAATTACCATCTTTGTTGTTACTGGGTGGAATTTTTCACACGTCTGCCATATTTCCTCAGAGGGGCCTATTGTGTTGGGAGCTGTGCTGACAGACTGACTGACAGATCGGCAGTGAGATGATCACGCTGAGCCTGTCTTGAGCCCAAACAACATCTCCATGGTGACTGTAGCAAAAACAGCACACATGCTTTTTTTTAATTCGAACTGTATGGTAAATCCTTCCAGCTGATGAAGAAATCATCATCAGCTTGACCTCAGATTATTAAAAAAATACTTCTTGCTTGATGTGCCCCAGTAAACTCTCACTGAACTACGTACCGTATGTGGGCTGCATTAGTACATAAAGGTGAAGAGGGCAGAGTTCTAATGTAGAAGTAGATGCACCAGGGGTTGACATCTCATTTTCTTTGTATTTACCTCAGATACCCCCACCCCTCCTCTTGCCCTCTACACTTACTTTGTCCTCCTTTGAGGATGTAGAGTCATAGCTAAAGCACCAGTTGCTGCTGTGGGCAAAGTGAACACCTGATAAATGAAAAACCGTTATGAAAACTGATCAGGAGAGTTGTCATGATTGTTCCATGTCTCAAGACAATCCTTAAAGAAGAATGACGAAAGATCTGGGGAAAAAAAGCTCTTTGCAAGCCACTCTCTCTATTTACTGTATATATACTGTATATCTACTGTCTCCTCCTTGAATTTCCACCTTATTGTGGTGAAGGGGTTTGCGTGCCTGAGTGATCCTAGGAGCTATGTTGTCATGGGACAATTTGCCCCTGGTAGGGTCTCCAAAAGCAAATTGGTCCTTGGTGATAGGTCAGACTTAGGGTGCACTCACACTGGCAGTTTGTTCCGCACCTGGGCGCGTTTCACACCTTTAGCGCGGATTGTTTGAGTAATGTGAGTAGAAGCGAGCCGTGCTCAGGCCCCGGGCCTCAGCGCGGTTGGAAGAGGTGGGCCACGGCATGGGACGGTTGGTCACGCACGCATACGAGCACACCGACTGCACGTAAATATGACATAAAATCACTGCGTCCTTCATTACACTCATGTCAAAACAATGGTCGTGGCTTCACGAGTTGCTTTGATGCCGAGGTCTAGTGTTTGCTGGAAATTTGCACAGACACCTGTATACAGACCCACCTCAACAGAACACAGAAGAACGCAGAGATGTACACGAAAATGCTTGAGTTCCCCCGGAGCCGTGGATGAACTACAACTACTGATCGGTACCGGGACAAGATGAAGAAGCTGCGTGAACATCACCTTTATTAAAGTGTGAGAAGCTCTGATGAAGTCATACTCCTCTGCAGAGGCAAAGGACAAATTCAGGTGGTTCGACACAGCAGCTGAAAGCTTGAAATACTGCGTGTATGACTGGAAGTACTCTGGTGAATCATAATGTGCAGATGATCTGGTGGGTCTTAGTCCATACAGTATATTGCTGGACTTCAACAGCTTCCCGCTATATGCTCTGAATATGGTGTTAAACATGATATCAAATAAATAGCCGTGTTTACACATTTCACCAGATATGTGTAAACACAGATATACAGAGGTGTGTAGATGAACCAGACATGATACTCAAGAGTACCATTACTTTACAATTGTAATAACTCAAGTATATGTGGAAGTACTCACAAACATAAGTTCTTGAGTGAAACTTTGAGAACGAGCGATTAAGAGCAATTCAGAAGACTCTTGTGACTATGCCTTCCTGTGGGCCCACCGCCTGCAGGAAGGGTCATAAAAAGTCCGGTGCTGTGTGGTTTGGGTGGCAGCTGAAGGCAGGGGCCTGGGTGGTCCAATCCCTGGTTGCCAAAACTAGCTCCAACTGGGAGGAGGTTCTGAGGGAGACCCAGGACACACTGGAAAGACTATGTCTCTCAGCTGGTCTGGGAACGCCTGGGGACTCCCCAGAGGAATTGGAGGAGGCGGCTGGGGAGAGGGAAGTCTGGGCTTCTCTGCTCAGGCTGCTGCCCCCATGACCCTGACCAGCTTAAGTGGAAGGTGATGGATGGATGGATGGATGGATGGATACTGTATATTTACTGTATATATTCTATTGGTTTTTATTGGATTTCAGACATTTATTGACATGCTGTAACTATCTGTTGCCATGGTAACGTAGACATCTGACTGAAAGATAACAGGTTACAGCTTTGTTTGTATTATATTACTTTGTTAATATTCATTTACTCAGCACCAGAGGTGGGTAGTACTCAAGTACATTTACTCCTTTACATGTACTTGAGTATTTTTTAGTATGTACTTCTGAGAGTAGTTGTTTTGCTGAATATTTTTTACCTTTACTTGATTACATTTATGATGAAAAAATTACTTGTACTCAGTTACATTTGGCCACATTTTTACACATCCAGAATACCAACAAAATAAGCAAAGATTAGCAAAATCTTAACAAAATGAACAAAATTAGCTAAATAATAACAAATATTAACAAAGTAAACAAAAACTAGTAAAAGTAATATACAACAGATTAACAAAATAGAAAAATAGTCAGCAAAATATCAACAAAATAATGACAGCGGCTGTTGGACATGTAGGAGTCGGTGGATGCACGGAAACTTATGTGTTTTTGAGACGGTGTCCACTGGGGATGTGATGGATATTTATCTATTCGGAACCATGATAACAGGATTTATGCTGATCGGTGTGGGTATTTTTCCTGATTATCGACAGAAGAACGGACAGAGCTGTTTAGAGCCCAATAAAGCCTTGTCTCAAATTACGTAGTTGGGAAGAGAATCTGGCAGCACGAACTTGGACAATTTCTGAGGTAAAATCGAATGAGCGGATAACAACAGAGTTGCGGGGGTTCTCTTAACAGAAGTGATCTTCTGAAGTCTGGTACAAAATATATTAAATTGGAGTATTGAGGAGATGAAATCTCTCCATAAAGCAACTGGCTTATCTTGTTTTGACTATTCAGATCCCTGATGGCCTTGAGAACAGGCTGTGTGTAATCTCCCCCC
>JAQQAE010016046.1:0-11875 GCA_029823295.1 Pseudamia nigra
GCAGACACGGGGAGAACATGCAAACTCCACACAGAAGGGCCCCACCACCTGGTGTTGGGATTGAACCCAGGACCTTCTAGCTGTGCTACCCACTGCACCACCGTGTCGCCCAATCATATCACAGTGTTGTTCGTGTAAACATTTACCCACAGCTGCAGTCGTGTGTATCTCATGTATAACTATGAACATATTGAATAAATAGAAGATACGAAGCTCTGAATCGGTCCGACTTAGCTGTAGCGAGCTGCTGCTACAGTGACATGTCAATCAAACCCCAGCACAGCAGTCATTTGTCAGATTATTTGCCGTAACATCTTAATAACGAAAAGTTAAAAACGGACCATCAAATGACTTATTAGAGGGTCCAAATAAAATGCTTGAGACAATAATGACCCATGAAAAAATGTATTTGCTTAGTATTTTCAGATAGAAGTCCAATGTATCTCTATGGGAAAAAAAGCTTCTTGGAGCCAGACGATCGATTCCACAGTGGCCAAGAGGTGGGATTACAACGTAAAGTTACTTCCGCATTGGCCTCACTGAACAGCCCCGGTCGTTGCCCCTTGGTCTGAATACAAACTTTATCTATTCACAAAAGACACATTACACACAGTTTAAGTTGTGCCTTACATCCTCACAGTTGTCAAGATAGTATGTCCATCTATCACTTAGCTTCTTCTTTCACCTCTACCAGATGTTGAAGGAATCTGAAATGCAGTCATCCTGTGGTTAAATAAGCTACAATTGCTATGCACCACTGTTTTCAACTCCACAAATGAGTGCATGAGCTTGTGCACTCATGAGATTGCGAGCTGTGTTGACAGGTAGGTCGAGTGCCTAATCATTTATTGCTGTCTGTTACAACCGATCGGCTACTAGCTAGTTTCCCAACATCGTGGATTGCATCTTTAATGCTGACAACATCCGAACTGCAAAATAACACATTTGGAATTACATAGTGAACAACGAAATGTTTAACAACCCAGAATGTGTTGTGTATGTACAGTATGTAGATTGTCCAAAGTAGTGTTAATAACTCTTTTAGCACCGCTGCAACTACTGTACAAATCCATATTATGGCAAAAAACACTTAAGTAAAGAGACAAGATAGTTCATCATCACCTGCCTGCACTTGGGGAGACATTCAAAGATCTTGAGATTTTTCAAAATGCCTGACAATTTCTTAAAGTAATGATGGACTGTTTTTTCTCTTTACCAGTGTTTTTTGTTATTATATGGATTGTATAGTAGTTGTAGTAGCACTAATCGGACTAGTGACTCTATACCCCCCAGTCATCTGCATAAAACAACAGATCAATCAATCAATCAATCAATCAGTCAATTAAGAAGACAGGAAATGGCAGAAATTCACTCTAGACAAGGCCATTCCAGGTGACTGCCTTGTGAATCTGATGGTAGAATGCAAAGTTATCATCAAAGGTAAATGTGGTTATTTAAATTTCTGTACATGTTCTTTCACAGGTTTGATGTCTGCAGTATAAATGTACAATGATGTAATTTTTTTTTTTAAATGAAGAAAATCCATACTTTTCACTGATGGTGTACTTTTTTTTTTTTAGCTTATCTGTATGCAATCTAATGTAATGTCCTTATAGCCACTTTTTCAGTGTGTGGCCCATTCTAATGTTGCTTTTTTTTTTTTTTTACTGGATTTCATGTAATGTAGCTATAAACTGTGTTCAGAGATTGAACCTGCATCTTTAAAGCCACACGTTTTCCATCTTCAAATGTCTATCTACATGCACAGTAATTGTTACAAGGATTTTATCTTCTAACATGCTCAGGAAAAAACAGCTTTTTTCAGTTTATGTGGCTGCAATCTTGGTTGCACTATCTTTAATCTACTCTTTTAAGTGTAGTAGAAGGGAACACAACTGCAAACCAATCAGCAAGAGCAGAAGTGTTTTTCCTCCGCTCTCACAGAGCGACTGTATAACTAGATTAGGGCCACATACACAGAATATACTCTACAATAAGCTTTAGCAAAGCATATGGGGTTAACCAGGGTGAACAAATCATTGGGAGGTTAATCTGCAGATCATGAAAGAATGTTAGCACACCTAGATGCCAAAAGCACCAAGTAAAATGTTGCACTGCACAGTATTTTCTGGGAAGTGTACTGCTTTGGTGTGCTGCAGATGACCACATAGGTCTGTTTTCTTGAACATAATATTCATAATGCTTGATTATTTTGATCATTTTTGCTCGTTTTGTTGCATGCTTTGTGTTTTTTTGTTTCTTCATGGTTTTGTTTCTTGATTATGTATTATATTTGCATTTGTATTAACTTACTTTTTTACATTTTACGTTCACCTATGTTAATTTAATTGACTACTTTGTTCCATTTTTCTTATTATTATTGATTATTTTGCTAATTTTGTTGGTTTATTGTTCATTTTGTTGCATGTTTTGCATATTTTTTGTTAATGTTGTTACTCATTTTGTTAATATTTTTGCCTGCTCCTTTTTGATTTTGTTCAATTTTTGTTCACACTGCTGCTTACTTTGTAGATTTTTGTTCCCGTTGTTAGTTATTTTGTTAATGTTTTTCATTTTGTTACTTAGTTTGTATATTTTTTCATGTTGTTACTTTTACAAATTGTTCATTTTTTTGTTTATTTTGTACATTTCTGTTGACTTTGTTGTTTATTCATTTTTTAAAATTAAATAAATAATGATTAATTATTTAGTATTTTTTAAATGACAACATTTTTTATTTATAAAAAAGAACTACATTAAAGCAACTACATATGAAGAAGTAAATGTAACCTCTAACTTGCTGCGGAGAGAAACATGTTGTGTTCATCTCAATCTTTGTTCTTCCAAAAGAAAAACTGAAGGTGAATGGGAATATTTTAAGAAATTGCTATTATTTAACAATTAACAAACTATTTCTGTGTTTTCCTGCAGTATTTGGAACATAGTATTTATTAATTTTTTTTGCCAGATATATTACTTTCCTGGTGTAGAGAAGAGGTTTTTAAACGTTCTTGCAGGCTGCCAAAGGGGTGACCACACTGATCCATTTTTTTCTTCAGTATTTCCCTCAAATGCTACATTGCCTGAGTAAACATGGGGAAAACAAGATAGCTAGTAAATCTGCAATCACAATAACTTTGAATGAACCAGTATTTCCTAATTTTACAAAGTCCAAGAAGTGTTTATTGTACCTTTTATTGTGATACCTGTCATTTTCACATACTAGAACTTCACAAATGTCATTAGAGGCCTCATTGCACATGGTGACAATTGTCTCATTGTCTCATTTACACTGTAGCCTGAATCTCAATCGTCGAAATGCTAAACATAATGCTTAGTAATCTCTCCTTTCTAATCTGGCTATTTATAGAGGCTCAGTTATACATTAATCCCTTCAAGATGTGTTTTTTGTTATCAGACTCTCTGTGTTACAGTGTAGTCCACAAAGTTTTGGACAGATCATCCCGATTTTCCAATTTAATTTAATATTATTTAATTAGATTTGATTACATTACATGATATGTGTCTCTGTATCTCCAAAGTCCCTGGACATAAAATGATAAAACTTGGGACATGGGTAGTCAGGGTTAGGATTAGGGTTAGGGTCTGGAATTATTACACTTTTTAAATCTATATACATTTCTAGCTATGCAATGAGGTTGAAAATATCATATACCACTGGGTTATTAAATATACTGATTGAACTATGCTGTGACCTTCAAAGAAAAAGGTCAAGGTCATGGTCAATTTCCTGGCTTCTTTGTTTCATTTTTAGGTGCGTTCTTGATAAGAGTGAGACTACATGATTAAATTTTAGCCGAGGCCAAGGTCACAGATAGTTGTTAATAATACTGATAAAACTGCTGCTATATCTGTATTTAAGTCTCTTGAAAGCGATTTCTTTAGCATCAATAAATTCAGTCAGTTTGCAGAGTAACTGTAGAGTTCAGGTCAGGTCCTGAAGCAGTTATTCAGATTCAGATTTAAGTGTATTTTATTTAAATCGGGGAAATTGTCTTAAAATGGCAACTGGAGAGTTGCTGGTCCAATTTCTGAACTCTGTTATGCACTGAGTCTAATATAGTTTGGCTTAAAGGTGACATATTGTGCATTTTGTGGCATAATATTTTTCGTTTTTGGAACCTGATATGAATGTGGTTTTTTGAGCTTTAATATCCTTCTCAGTGTTGTTTTCGTTGCTGATTTCTTTACCCTTCTCTTGGCTGAATAAATCCTGTGTTGATCCCTCCGTGTCCCTCGTTCTGATGGGTTGTTTGTTTTACTGACTCAAAGTGTGGTTGGACCCATAAGAGTTCACAGGGCGTGGATTTTACAAATGAGACCAGACATCGATATGGACCGCTGTGAAGTGAATCATGCTGAGTGCTGACCTGAGTTCAAGCGGGAGGGGCCTAGGCTGAGGTGATTGACAGGACAAGTGATGTCACATCTGAGAGAGAAGGCAAACTGCAGATTTTCAGGCAGATTCAGCTGAACGGCATCAGAAAAGCTCAGCTTGTCCCTGAACTGACTGTTTTGATACTGCAACATAATTTTAGGGCCCACGTGTTTTATCATCTTAAAAAGCACAGAAACTTGATATCTCCTTTGATTAACAGAACACACTAGAATGTAAAATGTTTCTGGTTTGGTTTGAGTCTGTCAGTGGTCAAAGTGTTCAGTTAAACAACATTAATCTGGGCTTGTGTCTCAGCTAAAATGAGATAGTCTTGCTGCAGTAACTTAGGAGTATCTGCAAAAGTTTGTTATCATATGGGCGTTTCATCCACACTTAACAGGCATTTTGGGAGCCTAATTAGAGTAATTTTTTAAACTCGGTCCCAGAGTGAACAAATTTCAAAATGCAACCCTTGTGTTTCCATGTTTACAACCAGTACGCATCTTTTCAGAAACAATGACACCATAGTCCCACTTCTCCAACAAACTGCGTGCACCAACCTGGACAGCAAGGGCAACGATGGTGGATTATGGTGTTGTGTTGCTGCTGCAGAAGCTACTAAGTCTGTTATGTCTTGTACAACAAAGTCTTCTGCTTTTGTGCTACCACTGTGAGAAACAGGTGGTCATGGAGAACAGCATACACCACACGTTGCACAAGTTTTATGCGCATGCCCCATGCCTTCTTCTCTGTTTTGGTGCATTTCATTGGCAACATTACCATGCCACTTACAGACCTGGCATAGAGTATACTACAGCATTTTCAGTGGTTTCATGTGGACACAAACATTACTTGCTTCAATGCTTTGTTAATGGAAAACATTTTTAAATTGAATAAGAAACAGACTGAAAGAAATAAACAATAATATAGATTAATAAATAGATCATCTTTGTCTCTGCGTGGACATGGCCTTAGGGAGATGCAGCTGCAGAATATCAGCTTCCATTTGTCTGACTTTATCCAGATGCTTCCAAAATAACATTAGAGGTGTTTAATGCTATTGTGAGAAAAGCATAAATCTTTCTCAGTCACTGTTCTTCATCATGACACTGTCGTCAGACAAATTAAACTATGGTGAGCCACTAGCATATAGTGTTATCTGCACAAAAACAGCAGTATTAAGCCACATATGATCACAGCAGGGGTCATTTCTTCACTCTGACTGACTCTGTACGAGTGTCTGTCAAGCACTGGGAGGTATTAGCTTTCAAGGCTTCATACTGACTGTAACAAGATATCTGGCAGAAAGGTTTTAGGAAGTCAGGTGAGGTGATAAAGACCCCATATGAACCCTGTATGTGTGATGACGAGGCTATGTTTTATGTCTCGAGTGAAATCATGTTCTTTGACATTTTCACTTTACGGTTGCTTAGTTGAAGGCACCAAAATGACTTGGTTAATTTAGGGAAAGGTCATGGTTTGCATTCTGACAGAACCTTTCACGGCATCACAACCGAAAGCCCTGAAGGCAAACCAATCCCCATGTGCCAGTTCTCATGCCTAGTAACCTCCTCCACCTGTTCACTCACTTGCCATGACTTCTCCACACTCAATTTTGCCAGATTTTGTTTTGCACGACCAGATTAAAACATGCCAGTCTTGTTTTTGTACTGGAAATCATTGTTGCTAATCTCTGCCTGTTTCCTGGGCCTTTGCCTTCTGTCCGCTTGACTTATTACCTCCTTTGTTCCTGATCAGTCTTCTGCCTATCCCTGCATTTTCTGACTTGTGCACTGAGTTAACCTTCAGTTCCGTGTCCTGCCCTAGTGTCCCTGGGCTGCTGCTCACTTGTTTGTCTGACATTTGGACCAGACTTGCTCCACAGCCTGACTTTACCTCATGTGTTCGCTCCACCAGTGTTCTGCCCAGTCTTGTCCTCACTTGACTGATCCACTCCTGACTTTTGAATGTCCTGCCACACAACTTCACAGGTGGACTGCTTTTCAGTCGCCATCGTAGTCTATCTTTGAGATCTGCATTTAGGTCCCTATAGTATATACAGCATACTGCCAGTCAAAAGTTTGAACACACCTTCTGCTTCAGTGTTTTATTTCTATATTTTAATTATTTCAAACATTGACGACATTTATAGTGTGAATCATTTTGTCTTGCATTTTTATTTTTCATAACCACAATAAATTCACATGTATGCAAATATCGAAACAAAAACATCAAAGCAGAAAACTAGGGTACGATCATTGGTGTGGATATAAAGTCCCACTTTGACATACGTATACAGTATTTATCTATTCTGTCCTGTGACCTAAACAAAATGTTTTCATAAGTTGCTATTTTACCAAACTCACTCACCCACTCTTGCATCAAAAGCACCATGGATTTATGGAATTACTTAGTTAATAGATTAAAAAGTGTTAAACAATCCAATATATTTTAGATTTTAGTTTTAGCTTTGATGAGAGCTTTGTGCACTCATGCCATTGTCTCATCAGATTCATAAATCAGTCATTTTTAAACTACAGGTGAATCTTGTAAATACTTAATTTGTATAGGGTTAGGGTTAAGAACTTTATTATTATTATTTTCAGCCTCAGAAAAAAATAATTTACAGCATCTCAGAGAGAATTTGATGGATGTGGTACCTGCATTTGAGGACACATTGGAAGTTCCTGAGATGTTTCAAATTGGTTAACCTTCTTTTCTTGAAGAACTGGACTGTCCAGTAGTTGTAGTTGCACTAATAGGATATTGACTCTGGAATCACCCTTCCTCAGTACAAGACAACTGATGGTCTAAAGCACATTACAGGTGCTGTCTGTGATGTTGAGAAACTAGCTCGTAGCCGATCATTTGTAGCGGACCGATATAAATGGTTAAACAGGTGAGCTGTCAATCAACCCGGCTTACATCCTCACCGTTGTCAAGCTAGTATGTCTATTCCTCAGATGTTGAAAAAATCTGAAATGCAGACGCCCCTCTGTCGTCCTCTGGTTAGTTAAGCTACAGTTGCTAGCTCTGTAGTAGCTACTGTTTTCAACTCCGCAAGTGAGTACAGGAGTTTGTGTACGTGTGAGGTTTTAAGTCAAGTTGACTGGCAGATCACCTGTCTAATCATTTATAGCGGACGGATGCAAACAATTGGCTTCTAGCTAGTTTCCCAACATCATAGACACCTTTAATAAGGCATGAAGTGGCACAATTTAAGTCACTTGTGATTTGAAAACTGTTCCAGGTGACTACCTCGCAAATCTGATGAGAGAATGTCAATAGTGTCCACACTGTCATCAAAGCTAGATGTGGCCACTTTGGAACTCTAAACTATAAAACATGTTTGGGAAGTTTAAGACTGTTTTGCTGACTACATAATTAATTTTGTTTAGTGAATAAACTGAGTGAGGGTTAGAAACCATGCAGTAACCTTGCCTTTGACTACAACTTGACAATACTCTGACAGAAATGCCACAAAGATGGAGACATTAAATCCAGGAGAAATTCTTTCTCATTTTCTTTATTTTTTCCTAAATAAATGCAAGTATTTGATTGAATTTATCTGCTGAAATAGATTTCCACCAGCTGGGAACAGACACTCAGAATAAACGAATGAGCTCCTTCTTCTGTCCCTATGTGGCAACGACATAGAGGCCGAGGTTTCTTTTTCTGACCATGACCTTTTTGATGTGTCGGGTCTGCCTCCTGCCCACAAGAATAGCCCTAAGTGGACACAAAAAGAAGGCATCCATCACTTTGAAATTCATGACGCAAACACATGATGCAGTATTGAGCTGACATGTGAGCTCTTTGTTGACGGTTTTTAATATTCGCAAGAGCAACATGAGAGGACTGTTTTCCCTGTAGATTTCCTTTAACCATATTTAAAGAGGTGGCTTGATCAACGACAGGTTGTCATTGTTATAAATAGCGCTGCGTGTGCTTTTATGTTAAAAAAGGCTATAGTGTTATTAGAGTAGACTGACCCCCCTCGTCCAACCCCCACAACCTCTGCCACTGCCACAGGATGACAGATCGATTGAAGAGTGACAGCAGTGAGGAAATAGAGAGAAATTCAGGATTTACATCGTCCTCTGACACGCTCATATAAACGCCCCACAGAGATAGAGACTACACCCTGACAAGGACACCAGTCCTTGTTTAGCTGCTCACAACTTAAAAGATTTGCCATCTCACCATCTCACTCCCTTTCTCCCTCACTCTCTTTCTCTCTCTCTCTCTTTAGCAGATTTCAGTGCAAAGCATATAACCTTTGTGAATTATTTAGTTTATTGACCTCTGCAGGGATTTAATATGAAGGTCGTTTCCTGCTGGCAGAGCAAGCGCCAGCGGGGTCCTCAGGTGACACGGCCAAGGTCGCCCGTCTCCCTCCAGTTAATAATATATTTGTCACACGCAGTGTGTTAGCCCCCGACACAACGCTACTGCCTTCCACTTGATTAGTGCAACCAATAAGGACTGCCAAAGATAATAAAGTAGACATTGGCTTAAGGAGATGTGTCAAATGTCCACAGCATCTCTCTCTATCTCCCCCCGCATAGACAATCTACCGGCACACACACACACACACACACACAAATTCACACCCTCTCTACCCCCCCCCCCCCACCTCCTCTCTGTTCTTGTTTTATTGTTTCCTAGATGAAGGTTAAAGGGAGATGCTGAACAGACAGAACAGCCTGAGGGCCATGGAGGGCCATGGAGGGCCTGGCTGAGGAAGGCGGTGCCGGTACCAACAACAAGCCAGCCTCTGCAACCTCCTCCGTCTGCACACAAGTCCATGGTGTGTCAGCGGGGCGAGAGGGCGAGTCGGCCCGAGCTGCAGGGGCAAGTAGGTTACAAAATCTGATGTACACGAGGGGCAGTAAATAGCTGCTGGTCCCTGACCGTGCCTGTCATAGATAATAATCACACAGAGCTAGGAAGCCTTATTAGCACTGCCTTTTGCCGGAGACAAAATGGCGCACTTTAGGTGAAACCCAGTTGAATTATGGCAAGAAGAAGGAGAGCATTACAGCTGTGGGAGGCAAATATTTTCTGGCACGGTGCTGTTGTGAAGGTGCAGTTGTGAGGATTTTAAGTGTGTGTGTGTGTGTGTGGGGGGGGGGGTTAAATTGTTCAGGGGTGAACAAGACTTAAGTGCAACATTATTGATTTCATTGTATGAGACCTGGTAATAATGGAGAATTCAGGAGGCTGAGCAATGACAGGCAGATGATGGTAGAGTAGGAGAGGTGCTGCAGTCAAGGTGAGGCTGTGTTCTGCCTCCTGTTTGTCCTTTTCCCCGCCTGGAATAGTTTGCATGAGGAGGTCAGTGCAATGTGACTCTGTGATAAACATATAGGGCTAACATCTGGGAGATACTCCAGATAGCTGTGGACAGTATTATCAGTCAGGTTTGTTTTGTATGAGCACTGTATACAGCACATTCAGTGTATACAGCACATACTCATAAACCCAGGTCAGTATCGCTGCTGGAACAATTTTCTTATTGTTCATCAAATTACATCAACAGAAACAAGCTATGATTTTTTTGTGTAGGTTTTCAGACATCATTTTGCTCAATTTGTTTGTTTTTCTTGTTATTTTGTCACCTTTTCTTTTGATTTTGTTCACTTTGTTTAATTATTTAATTTTTTCTTCATTTTTCTCATGATTTTCTTCACTTTTTCTTAATATTTTGTTTTCTGTTCATTTCTCTTCTGATTTTGTTCAATTTCTTCCAGTTTTGTTAACATTTTCTTAAGTTCTTTGATATTGTTGCTCATTTTTTCTGATTTTGTTCACTTTTTCTTAGTTTTTAGATTTTTTTTGTTCATTTTCTTTTGACTTTGTTCACATTTATTCATTTTCTTTACTATTTTGTACCTTTTGCTTCTGATGATGCTTTTTTTTCTGGATTATTTTGTTTATTTTAAGTCAAAACACCGACTGTTTAATTGCATTTTGCTTTGGTTTTTGCTTTTTTTAATTACTATAAATTTAATGTCATCTTTTTTCTGTTCAGTGTAATGGACATTATGCGTGAAAGAGATGAATTCAAAGTTTGTTCATTTCTATTTCAGCATACAGTATGTGTGGGGATCCTCCAGCAAGAAAATTATTGCTGGAGGTTGTCATTTAATGAAATTTTCATCAGTTTGGATCCTTCACGCTCTGTGTTGCTTTTGATTTTAGTTGCGTTTTAGTTAATTTATAAACATATTTAATTTTACTTTCATTTTTAGGAACTGACTTGATGCAGTTTTTCAAGTATTGTGAGAAAAGCTTAGATGTACAGAAGATGAAAAATGAACAATGAAAAAATGCATGCCATTAAATATTATTTACAAAATGGCTGTTTTTTTGCACTGTGGTACCACATTTTTTTTATGACTCGGGTTATTTTGTATATAACATTGATGCATATACTGTAGTCATATATATGTGCATAGGTGTTGATTTCAAGGGGGTTGAGGAGGGTATTTGTTCATATCAACATTACTTCTAAAAAATTCTAGAATGTGCACGTAGCAGCAACTGGCAACAGCTCTCTGCTTTTTCTCCACTTTTTCTTCAAATTTTCAAATATACATTGCTTTTTTATCTTCTTTTGTGGGATCCTTTTTCCATTGACACAGAGAGAAGAATTTCCTCTAAAGAGGACCTCCTGGACCTGAGGCAGAGGACATGTGGAGCTTACCAACCAATCCCACTGGATCTGAGAAGGACTCTACGTGGCTGCAGGGCTGGTGCCAAAGTCAAAGGCAGAAGATTCAGGTACAATACTTTTCTGCCAAAATATCCTGATGGGCAACGTGAACTCACTACCCAACAAAGTGGATGAGGTGGAGGCACCGGTGGGCAGCCAGAAGGAGCTTGGAGAGTGTCTTTCTGTGAGACCTGGCTGAACAGTGACTGTCCGGAAGCCTCTGTTGAAATGCTTCAATGGGACAGAGATACCACGACTGGGAAGAGGAGCGGCTGCAGTGGACGACTAAAATCACTGCGCTGCAGAACTGAACACTGAACGCTGTAGGCGATCCTTCATCCTCACCACCATCAGACTGTTCAACATCACAACTGATAGCAGACTGACGACTGAGAAGAATGAAGACATCTTAACTATATCACCTTTCATGCTGCCAAAATGAGCTGATCATACAAATTTCTCATGTAGGGATAAATAAAGTTTACTCTGCTCTACTGCACTTTACACTAATATAATGTGCATTTGTTCTCCTCTCAGGATTTTTTGTTATTTTGCTCATTTCTGTAATTATTTTGGTCATTTCTGTGCATTTTGTTACTTTATAAATGTATTTGTTGATTTCTATTAATTTTGTGGCTTACATTGTTCATTTTATTCATAATTCTGATAATTTTTGTTTAGTCTTCTTTTCCTTTCGGCTGTTCCCTTCAGGGGTCGCCACAGCGAATCATCTGCCTCCATCTCACCCTATTCTCTGC
>JAQQAE010016047.1:0-11875 GCA_029823295.1 Pseudamia nigra
AAAATTAAAAATGTGACATTTTTGGACAGTGCGGCTTATAATCAGGTGCGGTTTATAGTGCGGAAATTACGGTAATTGGTTTTACATGTATTCCTATTGAAAAGGTCCATTTGCATAACAAAAAATTCAGATACAGAACATGACGACCGGAACGGATTAAATTCGTTATCTGACATACCACTGTACTTCCTCTGTGACCCTTGTCTAAGTAACTGGTGAGACGCTATCTTTGTCTTGCTTCAAATCAGTGAAACATGTGGGGACTAGTTCAAAGTTATTTGGAGTGTATTCTAATCACATCTTCTTTAATTCACATGGTTAGATCAGTCTTGGAGAATCTCTTTAAATGAGCCACTGGGTATTTTGAAAATGAAATTTATTTATTGTTTTTATCGATCTACAAACTGCTTGTCCATAAATTGCTCCTTGTCCCACAGTACCTATTGGATCTCCTCCAGCAGCGTCCCCCATCACACAGCCTGCGGTCCTCAGGCTGGGCCTCCTCTCCATCCCCCACATTGAAGAACTCAAACCTATGGGGATAGAGCCTTCAGTGGGGCTGTTCTAGATTCTAGAACCTCAAATGGAGATTGCCCATGCTACAGTGTTGGACACTTAAATCTGCTCTGAAAAAAAACTCATATCCACCCAGGCCTTTGGCAACTGGTCTTCGTCTTGTTTTTTATTTCACTGTAGAGCATCTTTGAGTCTCTTGAAAAGCACTACATAAATTCAAGATATTATTATTATTATTATTATTATTATTATTATTATTATTAACTGTGACTTAAAAATACAGTGGTACTTGATAGGCAGAAACATGAGCTTATGTTGCATATGTTAAAAAGTAGCATGAACTTGCATTAGGTATAAAAACTGCCTACAGTATGTATATGAGGAAGTTGTTCTTTGTATGTTTACTGATAATGTTCCTGTGTGTGTGTATCCTTGCATGGATGAACAGCACTATACTGTATGTACAAGTCCCATTTCCAGGGAAGTATGTACATTTGCTAAACTGCAATAAATCACATGATCATGCTTATCACTGTACCACTTTGTATTAAATTTCTCAGCTGTCTCTAAGGACACCAACTGATAAACTTTTTGATCATTCTTAGTGCTCACACAGTGATTTTTGTCCTTGGCCTGTATGCACATGTGCCCCAACATACTGAAACTTTTCACAATATTACATACAGTAGATTAAATGAAAAACTACATTCTTTTGAATTTTCTGCAGAGAAATATTCTCTTTGAAAAGACTGAAAATTTGGCACATAGTGTGGAACCACAACTCATCAATGCAAATACTTTTGCAAAGACTTTACTCCTCTTACATGCAGTCATGATCCATTCACCTGTTACTAATTAACCTCAATTGTGGCACAGAACAGAGCAGTGAACATGTACAGTTTATTTTACAACATTTTCAGTTTTGTTTAGTCTCTGTCCCAACTTTCTGAGTGTTTTGCAACACTCCACAAAGGTTCAAGTGAATTAACAAATCACAGTTTTTAGTTTTTATTGCATTTCAGAAAATTTCCCAACTTTCTGGAAATGGGATTTGTGTATATAAGGCTCTGTTTTTGTGTGCACCCATACTGTATGTGTAATCGTGTCCGTGTTGCATGTTTGTACAGGATCTCTAGGAGCATTAAGTCCAACCACAAGCTATGAAAACATTGTTAAAAACTTTGTTTAAACATGGAAGGAATCCTTGTAAAAATACACAAAGCATTTGTTTCTTTTTTCATCCTCAACAACACGGAGAAAAGGGAACACTTTGCTCCTGGTCCTTTGGATCAGCCACCGGTGCCGCCCTCGTGCACACAGGCCAAACGGCTACTTGTGTTTACCTCGCCATGTGACTGGAGCTGCGGTACATGCGATGACGTCAGCCTGAATTCCTCACATTCATCAGTTTTATTTCTCACTGATACTGTCTCAGATGCTGAGGAGGAGTGGGAGCAGAGACCATACGTTATAAAAGCCAGCAATCATTCACGAGGACTGTGTTTGCTATATTTATCTTATCCTGATAAAATAAATAAGCACTACTTTGTTTTGCCATCTGTTTTCATAAGCAGTTGTGCACATGAACAGCTATTGCCTGAAATAGTCTTCCTGTTCCACTTAAAACATAGAATCCATAAATAATTGTAATACTGCTGTCAAGCAATAGATGTAGGGAACAACTCACCGCATAAATATGCATGAATACTTCAGTTTTAAACTACTATAGGCTTGCTTTCCATTTGATATCTCAGTGGATTATTGTTGAATTACCGCAGGTCTAGATGTCTATTGTTATTGAACATTCAAAGTCCATGGGCTTATTTCATAAATTAGTATTTGGTTTGTTTTTCCCAGAGCAACAGTCGGCTTCAGGTATTTATACAGAAACTCACAAGGTGAGGAGATGAAATGCAAAACAGATAAGGTCAAAAGGTCTGGCTAAAAAGAGAGAATTGAATATATAAATAAATAAGGATAAATATGGGAATTATAGATTAGAATTAAGATCCAATGTTTCCCACGGAGTGTGTTTGGGGGTCGGAAAGCAGGGTCAAATTGGTTTGAATCGAAGTGTCCCTGTTCAGACTGTGCATTAACATCTGTCCTGAGGACACAAGTGTCCAGCATCTGTTCAGACCTGGTGTTAAAGATGCGTTGCAAGGTCATCGCTGATCAGATCTGAGCTGACTTTTCCCACTTGATAAGCAAATGGAGTGATTTCTGCCTACTATTCATTATAACACACATTAAATATCAATATGATGAATTTCCCATTTTGCTTGTTTGTATTGGCTCTCTCGCACGACGTATGCTTCGGTGATGATTAAATCTTTAAGTGTTAAACATATTTATGAATTTCTACCAGTGAACTGTGGATCAAAAATTTACTCATGGAGAAAAATTCAGTGCATCACTCAGATGAGCACAGGCAGCAGGACACACCTACACAAGACATTTATAATACGTCTTTGCAGAATTTAGATAAAGTACGTTCATCCCTAAATTCACTAAAATTCAAATAATTAATAATCCTCTCCATCTTCACTTCTGCTCCTCTGTCAGTGTGTGCAGATGGATTTAGTTGCACAAACCCTTTGCTCTGCCTGGAATTTTGTTTTTCCTTTGTTTCAGTCTGATATTTTCTCTGTTTTGGCTGTTTGTGCAGTGAGGAATGCATTTGTGTCTCCAGCCAATCACAGAGTAATATTTAAATCTCTAGTCAATAAGTGCATCATTCAGCTCGTTGAGGTGGAAGCAACTCATACTCGCAAGACAAACACAAGCAGGCTGTTTCAGTTATACATCTCTATGGAACCTGGAGTTTTGCCATAGTTTGGGTGAGTTAATGTGTGCGACATGATGTAAATGCACCAGAAAATCAGCATGTTTGTCTATTTATTAACTTTTTTTCTCAGCATTCTCAGTTCTCTTTCATAATGTATGTATGTGAATGCCAGCTCTGTCATTGAGCCTTTCTGTGTTTGTGAGTGGAGGGGGGCGAATTTGAATAATGTTGTAAACAGAGCAAGAGGAAAGTTTCATACTTTACCTTTAAAACACTATATGACACAGTTGATGCACAGATATTAATGCTAGAGCATGTAGGGCAGGGATCGGTAACATTTACTATCTATGGAGCCATTTTTGCCAGAAAATTTTAAAAAATAGTCTGGAGCTGTAAAAATACTAAAGCAATTTAAAGCTGATAACAGCTTATTGAGTTTAATGAGCCAAAATCAATAGTTTTAAGAAGTGAAGGTCCTTTGTTTCCCAAACTTGTCAATGCTTGTCTCAAAAATACACATTTACAGCATTGTATTTACTTTACTATTTAAATGTAAAATGTAGAAGAATGAACAGCATATTTTGTTGTTTAAAACATTCAATCAAAATTTGAAGAATGAATACTATATCAATTAAATTAACGGAATAGGATAAACATAATCATAGAGAAAACAAATGAAGAAAATGAAATAATGTACAGAAATTAGCAAAAGAATCAAAATAAAAACTTTTCTTAAAATTCCCAAACTGAAGGCATTCATTTAAAAAAGCACAATATAATTTTAAAAAGCGCAATATAATAAAAAAAACAAAGTTTTTAAAATTATCATTAATTTGAAAATATTAACAAAACATTCAAGAAAATTAACAAATTAATCCAATGAACAAAACTGAACAAATAAATAAAAAGGATACATAAAATGAAACAAATACAAATAAATTAAATGAAGGAACGAAATGAACAACATTATGAACAAAACGATCCAGAAAAAGAACAAAATTAAGAAAAAAAAAAAACAAAATAATGAACAAAATAAGCAAAAAATAACCCAACCCTGAGCTTTGGAGAGGGAGTTTTTTTCACATTTTTACAACTGAATAAAGTAAAAATATTTTGGAATGAAGAGGTGCTAAAGAGCCACACGTGGCTGTGGAGCGATGGCATGTAAACTCCTGGTACAAGCGAATTCAGGGGACAAAGCACAGTTTATTAAAGCAAACGTTTCCATCATGATAGTAAAAATAAAATCATCCTCTTTAGATTTTTCATCAATATTTTGTTCAGCAGAGAAAATGTCAGAGTGAATGGAAAACACATTTGAACTTACAGTACAGCAGATGGCGTGTCTTAACCCTTGCGCGAATTATGATAACGCACAGGATTTTTTTTCCCCCCCAAGTGTTTTTATTACTCTTTAGGCATAAAAAAATCACCTTCATTTTTCCAATTTTGTGGACACATGATCAATCACAATTTCCTCAAATCACAAAATCAATACTTGCATATTTTAACAATTACATTACTCCTTAGTTGCTGCTTGATGTCCCAATATTTTTTTTACCTGCAATGGTCTCCTAGAATAGAAGGAATGCACAGATATTCCTCCTCTGCAATCTGCACTTCTGTCAGCCATCTTGTTTTCGAGAATTTTGTTTTTTTGCACTTACAAAAGCTGACGAGTGGGAGGCAGCGTATGACATGACACACTAGTGTCCACTGTAGTGACTGATGCACAACTGTGACATTAAGACTCATTCATATAAGAGAAAACCACTTTTGAATAGCTGCCCCCTGTCGTGGCCACTGTCCCTGAAAGGGTTCAAATCTATACTTGTACATACATGATTGATTTCTAGATACATAGTAGATAAAAGATGGGAATGTTCTGTCTGTGTGACACTGTGGAAGCTTTGCACCTTGTGTCATACTGTAGCTGATGTGACTAGTACCGTGAGTTTGATCACGAACACAGGAAACACCAGAATGTTAGTTTGTTATCATTTACTGACGACACTTCATTCAGTTTTCTCCTGGATCCAATGGCGGCTTCATGGTTCGCATTCTTCTGCTGAAAACCACAAAAAACACTCACACTAGATAAAGTTTAAGACAACATACGGGATTCAAAAATTCCCCAAAAGTCCACGCTGCAGCACAGCTGAGGAAACAATTTGTTGAGACCTTTGCCTTTTGAAATCTGCTCCCCACGTCATGATTCAAAGACACTGCAAAACAGCAGGCTCATCTTGCTACCATCTGAAGAAGCAGAGAAAACATGATGGAGTGAGATGCAATCAGAGTGCAGGTTGTGCTTCACCTCACTCACTAACTGCACTGTCCAATCGCTCATTTGTTATTCTCTTAATTGCCCAATCAGCAATGGTGGCAGGTTAATTAATCAAACACTGAAAACAAAGATTAATCCTGCTTTTAGGATCATGTTAATCAAAGGTTCACATCCCAAATTTGCATGAGAAAGGGAGCTTGTAGCTTGAAGGTAGTGCGACCTCTTGTCTATAATTGCACTAATTGAACTTTCCATAGAGCATGTAAAAGCAGAAAATAACACCTGGGATAAATGATGACCAGCAGTCAGGAGTGTTTTCACAATCCTGGCTCAAAAATGCCCAATTGGACAGGATAATCCAGTGTAATGGGAAGTAGTTCAATTAATTAGGGAGGTAGACTAGAAGAGAAGCATCATAAAACTGAGCCATAAACAGCTACACATGCACTGCTGATAAGGCTGCGCTCTGCAAGACTTGTAAATGGAAGCTGACCACCCTGGAGTTAAAAACAATGGAAATTGGAATGGAAAACAGACTCAAAAACAAATTAATTCTTCCCGTATAAACTGATTAGTAGTGCTGCAATAGCCTGAACCAAATGCATCTGGTCCAGACAACAAAGATTAAGGCTGAGTGGGGTGTGTGTGGGTGTTATGGTTGGGCTGCTCACAAATCTGGATGTTACTGTAAAATCTTTAAATTTAGAAACTCACTCAACCTGCATCTACAACCAAAGCATCCACTATTAGTGATCAGAATATTACACAAGCAATCACAGTAACAATAATGAGCTGTCAAAAGTTAAATGATGGCTGTCAGGTCAAAGGCAGATCGCTTTAGTAGAACAGTTTATTTTCCACGTGTCATATTTCATTCTCGTCTTTCACACACTGATACCGACTGATAGATTAACAATGAAGGGCTGTAACACGGCAGCTGATGAGAACGATTCATCCATCATTCCCAAACTTTACATTTGCATTTACAGCATTTACATTGCAGCGCATAAAGCCATTTAGCATCACTCTAACACTCACCTTGTCCTTGTCCTTGACTGAATCAGACTGCTCTGCTGAGCTGGCACTGCCACAGTGAACTGTGGGTAACCATGGGCATGTGCTGGCAGACCGGGCCCCGCCTCTGGCAATAAAGCCTTCAACTGTGGCTGTTTGGGTTACGGTTCGATAAAGCTTCCAGGGTCAAAACTCCAGTCATGCAACAAAGCACTAATGGGCACAGCTCTGTTTCTGGGCCTCTGAAGCGAGTCAAGGCCAAGTCAGCCAGAAACCCCGCCATGACTCCAGGCTGAGCTGGAAGGCTGCACTTTTTATGGCCGTCATCTGGTAGGGCTGCATTTCTGGCAAACCGCACAGGATCACACACACAACTGCACTCGTGAACGTCCCCTCATGCTTCCTCTGTCTGCTTTTTTTTCCTCCCTCACACATACATCAGAAAAACCTCATATACACACACATGCACCTGTGTCAGACGGCTGTTTTCCACTGCAGTCTAATTGATTCGAAAATGAAGATGGACACCTGAGCAAGCTGAGACACAGAGTCTGTTACAGCAGGCCTGCGCCCAACCCAAACACATCACCCGGACGACCAGTCAGCCTTCAGTGTTGGACGGGGTGAGTGACGGAGCCAAGCGTCCGCATGACAAAGGAAGCACTGGATCACTTCTAGGTTTGTGAGATTGCAGCACCACGTTTCCTCAACAGTGATGCACCATTCTGAGTAGGGGAAGGAAACGGGCAGTGTAATGCTTTCAGCCCAGCAATGACAACAGACATAACACAGAGCCATTATCTGCTTCCCTGTGTGAGTGTTTGGCAAACCAGACAGACCGGCCGCTGTTAGCTGGAGGTTGAGGCTGGACTGATTATTGATATTTTGATGGTTGTCAGGCTTGGAAAAAGTCAAACTCTTTCGAACTTTGATAGATTTTGGCCACTGTGTTTAAAGGGCTTTTGGGACATTTTGAATAACACACAGACACTGGTTATTTGTGCTTCTGAAGGCAGTACCTCTAAATGAATCTGACTTAATGTGAACCTCATTGCAAATGAATTATTAGCGTTTCAGTGCACTCCAGCAACCATAAAATTAGACAAGTAGTTCCTACGTTGGATCTTCTTTTCTCTTTTAACATTTTCAGTGCAGTTATTAACTGAAAAAAGGTTTTATTGTACTCTGGCACCTGGGATGGCTGGGCTTAATCTTATGCACAATTACGCAAGGGAGTATGTTTTTTCCCCTCTGGGGTATTCCTCTCCCCAGAAAAAGAGAAAGAAAAAGGCAAAAATGTAAAGAGGAAGTGTAAGTAGAAAAGAGAAGGGTTGGTCATGCATGACAGGCAAAAAGAAAAATGAATACATCTGTGGTGGGAACAGGAGAGGTGGTTTGTCAGGCATTACAGAGTTCGGAGACGAGAAGAAAGAAGAAAGGAAAGGAGAGGACAGAGAGTAAAATACAGGCTAATCATGAAAGAGACAGGGCTGGGAGGCAAAAGGAGAGAGGGCGACTAAAATAGGGACAGTGAAGGAAGAGAGCGAAAGGCTTAGAGTGAGACACAGAGAGATGGGTATAACAAAAAAAAGAAGTGAGGGTAAAACGAGAGCAAAGTCCGAGGCACTAATCATACGAGCACATTGTGAAACTATAGATTAGGGGGAGGTGATTTTACCTCGAGGAGTAATGTCTCCATCTCGAGCTGGAGCTTTGAGCACACATAGAACGAGATGTGGGGGAAAGAGAAAAAAAAAAAAAAGAACGCACCTCCCTAGAGTGGGGAGCACTGCGTTACTATGGAAACGGCTCTGACGTCAGAGCAGGCATTATGTGATTACTCATAGAGTCTGTTGAGGAGCAGGCCAATAAAACAGGGACCATTACTCACACACAGGGAGATGGCCAGAGCTCAGGTTACACACGCGTTTGCATATACACACACACACGCACAAACAAAGGCATATGGATGTACAAGTGCACGAAAACACAAAACTCTATGAAGCAGCTCCACCTTAATAAAAGCAGGCTGATGATACACTGTGTGAACATTTTTACAATCCAGACTCAATAAAATCATCACACTTTTACAAGGGCTCCTGATTTGGAATGTAAATTTAAAGTCTGCTTGATAACCTTAGTGCAGAGGAATGTGATAATAACCTGAGCACTCATCGCGCTGCACCAAACCTCGATGTGAGTGTCCCCGAGGAGACCGGAGACCACAGGCTTGACTCGGCGTCCTAAAAACGAGGAGCGCAAACACTACCTCATCAGCACAACCGCAACCGGGATATCACAGGCAGAATCTGCATGTTCTGCATTCCACACACTGTGACCCAAGACTGACAAAGTACATCAAACATGCAGGCTGACATGTGCATTACAGTGCGTCACAGTATGCACACAAACACACACACACACATGCATGCACACTTCCTCTCACCATCTCCCACACATTCTCCGCTGGGAGTTAAAACACTTTTAGGGCTGATAAGGATCCAGGCAAACAGTGTGGATAAACAGTCACTCTGGTAATTAAGAACCACGGGCCTATCAGAGCAGAGTATGCAGAGACAAACATGTGATTCAGACTCCATTATTAAGGCTGCATGCATTCCCACCACGAAGACCATTAGGTGAGTCCAGACAGAACCCAAATATCCCAGTCTGGCTCCGGTAGCTTCTAATGTGATCTGTTTTCACTCTTGAAGTCAACGGTTTATCTCGCAGAACATATTAAGACAGATGCACAAATATATTGTAACCATGTGTACACAATGTGAATGTACAGCATACACAAAATAAAAGGGAAAAGTGGTGAAAAGCAAATACAATGTGTATAAACGGCATATAAACACTTTAAATATGAAAAAGAAATGTCAAAATTCAAACTGCAAACTTAGAGAATACATAGGGAGGCAAAGATCATCCAAAAATGTTCTCTTTTTATTCTTTTTGGGTTATTTACACTACCAGTTTAAGGTTTGGATGCTCGTTCTCCTCTATATTTATTATTTCCAACACTGTACAGTAATACTGAAGAACACGTATGGAGTTGTGTAGTAAATGAAAAAAGCAAACCAGGACATGTTTTATATTTTTGTTCCCTCAGACTGGCCACATTTAGCTTTGATGACAGTTTTGCACACTCATGGCATCCTCACCCGGGAAGGTTTCCAGTTCACAGGTGTGTCTTCTCAAGAGGCAACTTGTGCCACTTATTGCCTTCTTAATGTGCTTTAGACCATCAGTTTTTTGTGTGTCTTCGGTAATGACGGGGTCAATAACCTCATTAGTGCTACTACAACTACCGTACAAATCAGACACAGATGTAAGACACAGTTATGTGAAAAGAAAAGACAGTCCATCAGTAGTTAAGAAATAAAAGACACAACTTTGATTGTCTCCCTGAGCAACACAAAATTTTGCAAATTGTAAAATTCTCTCTCAGTTTGTGTGTTCATTTGGTGATGTTTTTAGCTTGTAAACATTAGCATGTTGTTTATTTCCAATGGGGATGTTAGCAGAGACCCTGAACAGCAATCAGAAAAACAGCTGCACTTAAAATATACTGTAAAAGTGTCAAAAGAGTTCAGAAAAAAATCCATTCAGCTCTGATATTCAAGGTAAGATAATATGACGTGAATGATCATATGGCACTATTATACAGTGAATAATGAAGAAACTTGTTCCAGTTCTATATAAAATTGTACATGTAGTTTCAACAGTGTCGGACAGTGAAAAAAGCAAGGAGGACACAGAAGTGAGTGTGGGGAGCAAGAAGTGAGAGGTGAATTTGCAAAACTAGGAGAGAATGTTGCAAAAGTAAAAGAGGATTTTAATTATTTGTGCTCTGTGACAACTTTTCTGTGTGCATAATAAAAATGTTTCTCCCCACAATATTATTTTAACTGCTTCACTATTAGTTTTTATGCTCGTTTCTATGTATCTACCTGCTTATGACAAAATGTCTTGCTTATTTTGTTGAATTTCCCTATACTGTTTATTTTTGTTCACTTTTGGTACTTTTTGGTTGTTCTTATTTATACAAGTGATTTTATATACCAACATTACCCGTTATGTTGGTATATTATGTCCACGAAGGTACTGTCATCCTAGTTAGTATGTCTTGTTCTGAGTAAAATCATCTGCTGCAACAGAGACAGTGTAGCGTGGATCAAACAACACATTGTAGCCGAGTGACGTCAGTGGCTCCAGTCAGAAGTGAATGTTCGAATCTGTCTCTGTGTGTTCGCACAAAATGTTACATGTGTGAGCGACTTCCAACGCTAGTCCCTCTTCCACTGCAGTATCTGTATTTTAAACTGTCCTTAATGTGCATGACGCAAGTTCAGTTATTGCATTTGGGACAAACGCTCCATGTCACATCACTGCCACAAATGTGAGCGAGCACTGGCTAAAACTTGATATACTATACTCTGCATCATCACTAATTTGGTTACAGTGATACCATATCGGAGATGATCTGATTACAGGATAACCAGCCCAATAGCTCTCCCCTCCCTCTGTGTGACCTTGCGGAGTGTGTGAACGTGTCGTGTTTGTAAGCACACATGTAGCTTCGTGTATCTGTGTGAGTGTGTGTGTGCGTGCGCTGAAGTAAACTGCAGTCCTCCTGGCAGGCCGGTGAACTTAATGAGTCTCCTACCCGTGCAGCTCCTCGAATGGGAAGCCTGAGGGTCTGGCCAGGTGCTCAGGCACAAGACAGCTTCCCAAACAGGGGATCTTCCCTCTCGTAATTTCTCCGTACAATATACCACCCAGAAGGTACACTTTATTTAACATTCACTCTTACAGCTTACAGCAGGGGTCTCAAACTCGTGCCATGGAGGGCCAAGACCTTGCAGGATTTCTTTCCATCCAGCAGATTTTACTGATTAGCTCCTGTCCCCGAATGCTGATCAGTGAAATCACCTGCTTTAAACCTGCAGGGTCTTGGCCCTCCATGCCACAAGTTTGAGACCCCTAGATTACAGTATTACTCCACACAGTGAAGGTAGCATGGGAGATACTGTATAGCTGTCTCCTGTTCCAAAACGATGAGAAGGTACAGAAGCAGTACTCAAGTAAAAGTACTGTAGAAACACTAGTAATCATAATCATAAGTACTTGAGTAAGAGTGATAAGGTATCTTATAAGGTATCTAGACTGGATTACGGTAACTCACAGTTGGGAGGATGCCCAAATAAAGACATAAAAAGTCTCCAACTGATCCAAAATGCTGCAGCACGAGTTTTAACAGGAGT
>JAQQAE010016048.1:0-11875 GCA_029823295.1 Pseudamia nigra
AGGGTGAGATGGAAGCAGATGATTCGCTGTGGCGACCCCTGAAGGGAACAGCCCAAAGGAAAAGAAGAAGAAGAAGATTAGTGCAAATAAGCATTGCTGTTTTTGCTCCCTTAAAATAAGCAGTGGTGCCTAGAGTAAACAGAAACAGTATGATGGCTGGTATACTGTATTTATAATTGTAATGACTAGAATTAAATGTAGTCCTAAAAAGAGAGGAAATTGAGGTAAAAGTTCACATTAACAGATAAAAGTACGTTTGATATATGTGAAAAAATGTAAAATAAAAAAAAACTTTCTGCATTGTAAGCTCTTTTTTAAATTATTTTGTTCATTTGTATTAATTAGGTTGCTTATTTTATTAATTTTTATTCTTTTTGCCTATTTTGTACTAGGTTAATTGTATGCTATAGTTGTGATTGTCTGTGTAGTCATAGGGTCTCGGCCTCGGGTTGTGAGGTGCCTAGAGATAATCAGTGATTATGATTGGCGCTATACAAATAGAATAGAATTTTGTTATTTTTTTATTTGTTTTTGCTTATTTTGTTCAGTTTGTTAAGCTTTGCTTATTTTGTTACTTATTTTGTTGATTTTTGTTCATTACGTTACTTATTTTAGTCAGTTTTGCTTATTTTGTTGATTTTTACTAATTATGTGGCTTATTTTGTTAATTTTTGTTAATTTTTTCCTATTTTGTTCATTTTGTTATTTATGTTTGCTTATTTTATTCCTTATTCTGTTGATTTTTGTCTTGTGCAGTTTTGCTCATTGTCTGCTTATTTTTGGTGATATTTGTCCCATTCGGTTGCATAGTTTGGTGTTTGGTTCATGTGCTTGTATATTTCATTAACTTTTGAGCATTTTGTTTATTTCATTCATTTTGTTGCTTATTTTGTTTATTTTTTTCTTTTTTGATTGTCTATGTTAATTTCTGCTCATCTGTGACTTCATTTCATGAAGTGTTTGAGGACTGTATTTTCGCTTCACTTATCACTTATATGTTTGTTGACATAGTATGGATTTGTACAGTAGTTGTAGAAGCACTAATAAGGCTCCAGAATCTGTACCCTACCTTCTAAATCACATTAAGTAGGCAAGAAATGGTACAACTGAACTCTTGACACGGCACACTGGTGAACTGAAGATAATTTCAGTTGAATGTCTCGTGAATCTGATGTGCAAAGCTGTCACAACAGCTAAATGTGGCTACTTTGGACTTAAATATACAGTGGGTTGTTTACTACATCATTCCATACACGATTGGATGTCCTCAGTGTTGTAGTGGCACTTCCTTAAAACATTTAAGTCACTCATGTGGTAGAAGCAAACCTGGTGCTTATTTCTGATGTGTGTCCACATATAAATCATTTTACCCACATATCCATCGACTTAAGGTTCCATTTATTTCAGTCCAAGATTTCCATATTGTACAACGGTATCCAAGAAAAATTTCACTTGCTCAAAGGTGCAAATATCATCACGATCAAAAAACATTTTGAGTGAAGCTCGTACTCACTCAAACAATGAACAACAGACGCGCTCACCTGTGCAGAAGGTGTGATAGAAAATGAATTAACATACACATACTGAATTGTATAAAGAGAAATGTAGCGAAATAGAGACCACTGCTTACTCCTACTATTTCTACTATGCAAACCTGACAATCAATTTGTTGTACGGCCACAATTTATTCTTAGGTTTACCGTGAGAATGGGTTGTTTTCTATGGTTTACTCTCCACAGGCTCTCAAGACCTAAACAACACAGCACAAACCAGGCCAACTCATTAGCATTCCTGTCTGTGCCGTCTGTTGGCCTGTGGCTTGGTGTGTGATGAAGCACTCTAATGTGCTACACGCCTGTCATGAAAAGCAGCTGTCTTTCCTCCAGTATTTATCAATTCTTCACCATGATTACAGTTACACTATCCTGTACTGTACATCACACGAGCAAAACTATTTTCAACAGGTTCTGCAGCTGGAATGGAGGCGTGACACAACGTAGCCTGACCTTCTTTGGCTGTGGTCGCTGGGTCAAAACTAAATCTACAGTGTGAATATGGGGAAAGATTGTGATCTCAAAGCAATTTTTGAGCCAAGTGCAACCCTGCGGGAACAAAGCATCATAGCTAATAGTTAGAACTGTACACTGCAGTGCACTACAATTGTACAATCTAATTCATCCTGACCTCTAGCATGAAGACAAGCCAGAATTTAAGACCGGGGGAAGAAAACTATGGATTTGATCAGAAAGACAGATACCCTGCATGTCTGGATCTAAACATTTTAGATTGATGATGAGAATCTTGATCTGCACAGAGACAACAGGTACATGCTTCTCCTTCCTAAACATCATCTTAATAAAGCACTGTATGCATTTGAGAAATATTTTTAGGTAATCTGATTCGTAACTAGTCTGATTAAGAGATATTTAATAATTAAATACATACATACATAACCTTTTAGAAGTTTGGCCACACCGTTCTATTTGTGCCATTTCTATCTTTCTTAATGTGCTTCACACCATCAGTTGTCTTGTGCAGAGGAAAAGTGGGCACAGAGTCAATAGCCCTATTAATGCTACTACAACTACTGTACAAATCCACATTATGCCAAGAAAAAGTCAAGTAAAGTTTGGAGGTCTTCAGGATTAATGTGTAAACAAAAAACTTTTGCCTGGTAGCATCGACAGTGCACGTGTTGAATCAATATGAGTTAAGGTGCTAACATTAAAAATGTACACCTAATTATAGTGTTGAAAATAATTGAGAAAAGGAGAGTAGCAAACAAATCATGTATGCATTTATGCTTCATCAATCTGTATAACACCATCTTGACTTCGCCATAATTCTAATACAAATTCATGTCAGCAATTAGAAATAACTAAATGTGCAATTTAAGTCCAATGCAAATACCACAAAATGATATTCAGTTCACATTGGGGATGGTAAGAATCACCAGTTCATATTGATGTATCTACATAAAAAGTTTAAATTGCAAGTACCCTGACTGAGAACTACCTATGTATGTGAGATACAACTTGGAATGAAAGTGAAATGGCATGTTTACTGCAAAAATCTGTTTATACATACATACTTACTATTAGAGTCCCGATGCCATAATAAGAAATACAATGGATACTTTAGGACCAGTAATTTAATTTACAAAGGCTGGGGAATGGTACAAACATGCAGAAGACCAAGCCCAGTGTTAGTTCATGTCTTGTAAGTCAGTCTTTTTTTGCTGAAAAAGTTTGTTAAAGGGTAAAAAACAGAGCTGAGAATGTAATATGTAGAGTAATTTGTTTTAGTATGTTTATTATTACCTAAGAAGGAGAGAAATTAAATCAGATGATCTCCTGAATTACACGGCATATTTTTTTTCAATATCACACTGCATGGTGTTCGAATTATAACTACTGTATTGTAATGGTGTGTCATATCACATCGGTAGTTGCTATTTATCTACAGCTCTGGAAAATATAGAGACCACTGCAATTTTTTCTGAAAGCAGCATCTCTACTTTGTGTGACAGCTGTTCCATTCCAGCGTCTGTTGAATCCCACCACAAGCACACCTCATTCTACTTAATGAGGTACTGATGAGGTGATCATCTGAACCACATCTGATTTAATTAGGAAAAGTTAGTAAATCAGGGCTATTTCACCAAATACTGGTTTCTGAACTCCAATTCCAAACTTAAAACATTGTATTGTTTAAAAATTTGAGATCTAAAAACACATCTAATAACTTTTTATTTTGACACTCTGCAGATAAACAAATAAAATGGTAGTATTTTTATTTGGAATTTGGGAGAAATGTCAGTACTTTAGAGAATGGAAAACAAAAGTGTTCATTTTACTTCAACCCATACCTATAAATAGTAAAATCAGAGAAAATACAGTGTTTTTTAAATTTTTCCCAGAGCTGTATGTTTAATGTATTGGATCAATGGCAACGGATTAAGATGTTTATCACATTGGCCTCATTCAGGAAAAGGCTCATTCCTATTTCACATCATACGTGTTCAAACTCCACATACAGTACCTTGGCTGACACCTGCATACTGTTGTCCTGCATGATCATGATGGCTTCAGAGATCTTGATGTCTATTGGCTCTATGACAGCTTCGATGTTGAAGGGTCCCTCCAGCCTGTCTGCCACCAGCAACATGGCATCTGTCATGACACAGAGGAGACATGTCGCATCACTGATATGAAACACACACAAACACACACAGATTTTTACAACCTCTAGTTATGGTCTCACTTCATTCCCATCATCATTCATTGGGGTAAACAATTCACAATGAAAACCCACAGACTGAGCTTGTGATCAGATGACAAAGAGCGTTGCCTCTTCTAAACGTAATGACACTAGCAATTACAAACACAAAATAAACCTGCAGGAACTTTATCTCAACGTACAAACGTGACCACATAGTGCAAGGAAGAGCTGAGGAATTGAGAGCTGTAATTAAATTTCAATGTGCTGAGCTTACAAATAGCTTATAAATAAAGCAGCTAATTGATTTGGATACATGCAAACACATACAAATCACTCAAACAAAACTTGGAGCGATAAAAGGCCTGATTTATTCATCTATTCGCATTATTGTGAAAAAACATCTTTATACATTCATGTCAATGTATCGTGCTGGTAATTACTTTTTAATTTCATTCCAGACTCGCAGCGCTTAACTTACATCCTGTCTGAAATCTGAAGCCACACAAATCCCCTTCGCCATTATGAGTTACAAATCTCTCGACACAGAATGAAATGTGATATATTTTATATTTGTTGTGTCCTGGTTCATTTTCACTTCCTTAAACACATCCAAACCCATAAGGAAACACATAACAATAACAACAGCAGAAGACAAAACCAAAAAAACCATGACCTGATTACTTTCGATGAAGCCCGGCATAAATCGATACCTAAAACACATTACCCACCCAACTGCCACTTTTCATTTTGATTAAAACAATATTATATTTATACTGTGTTCATATGGAGGGATGGCAGGATTGATCGCCTGAGACTCAGGGATGTCAGCAGTGAAAACATCTTAATAGATATTTTCATTATACACATCTCTGCTCTTAAAAAAGTCATTAAAAGACTTGTGAGTCAGCTTGAGGGGTTACCACTGGTTAAGTGAAGTGCAGAGCTCAGTGAATACCATCATCTCTGTGCACTGACATTTGGAGGAGTATAGACCAATCGGAAAATCTTATTCCAATGGCTGCTGCTGGCTTTCGGAGAGCAGCAGCGACAACACTGCTGAGATCTAGTGAGTGAAATGACAGAATAAATTATTCAATCACATGCAATCTAGAGTTGAGTTTTGACAGAGACTGATTGTTAGGCCCCAGAGGTGGAAGCCAGATGATACACGTGACACTGATATTAACCCAAATTACTCCTTACCTGCAGGTTTATAGCACTTTAACCACTAGCCATGTCAATAAAAATGTAATATAATGTTCTGTGTAGTAAGCCTGAGTAGGTTATTTACACAACTCAGTTACAAAACAAAATTACCAAAACTGTCAAGAAATGTAAGCACCATACAATGTTGATGTAACATAATGCTATTTCAGTAAGAATAACTAGAATATACGTATTAAAAAAATGACAATAATTTCTGTACAGCAAATTTACAAATAAACATTATCAAAAAAAAAATGGAGTAGAAGAATATAAGTCAGACAGTATAACATTATATTTATATTATAAACAGATATTGACCCCAGTAATGTTTCACCTGTATATTATATTGCACGCTGATGAAAGATCTTTCATTTCATATACCAGTGTAACAGCAGCAGTTATGGTGCTTATGTCTTTGCATGTACTACTAATAGTCTCTGTTGCTGTAATGATGGTGGGTCGGAACTGTTTCTGAGGTGTAAGAGGTGAATATATCGCTCCTGGTTTTGGTTGGTACACATGGTCGACCAGGTCGTTGTTGGTCTGCTGTTCTTCCTCTGCCAAATAATGCTTGTGTAAACATGATGGTCATTTACTGCTCTGGCAACTTGTCTGGTCGTCCATCCCGGCAGGATCCTGGTCAGGTTGCCGGTGTCGTAGCAGTCTTACAGATCTCATTTTCTCCAACGCTGTGGTGCCTTTTGACAGAGTATTGGGTGTGTTTGACAGAGCAGTGGTCCTTTGGGATTGGTTGCACAAAGGCATTGTGAGTTCTTCCCCTAAAGTCTGTTTTGAGGCACAGGATTTCTCACAATAATCAGTTAGGTGTGAGCAAATCTCACATGTTAGAATTTATTATTAAGACAACCATACATACATTTGTATAACTAATTTTATTAATTGAGAAAAACTCTTCTCAAATTGAGCCAAAAATAGAGTGGTATGTTTTTAAATCCCTTGAGTGTATAAGTGGAAACAGAATGTGTTGATTTGCAGAACACTGAAAACACATATTTTATTGAAACTAGTACAATGCATCATATCAGATATTGAAAGTGAGAAAATTCCATGTATTTTTCAGTTATATGCCCATTTTGAATGTAATGTTTCAAAAAAAGTCATCAGCATACAGCTCAGTGCATTAATGTGCATGGCATAGGTATGCTGTACATTCAGCTTGTGATGGTAATATTTACAGGTTTTCCAGTAAACTGCCAAGTAGATGATGTTTTTTTTTTCTGAAAAGGAATTGTTATTATTATATTATATTATTTTATTACTCTAGTTAATTCAGCGAGATGATGTCAAACCACATTCTGCACATATTCCAATGGCATGGCTTCACAGTAAAAACACAAGTCAGAGCTGATTTCACATACTGAGAATGTTTGATTCATTTTAGAAGAAAAAATACAAAAAAAGTGACCCCGAATTGCTGAGTAGCTGTAATGCTACATCAAGCAAGAAGGGGAAAATATTCTGCATTCAAAATGCCAACAAGTGGTTTCCTCGGTTGTTTACAGAGTATTGTTAAAACACAAACACAAAACTCTCACATCTTAAATGACAAACCAGATTTTTCCTGTGTGCCTTTAATAAAACACTTACCTGATTAAAGATTTACTTTCATCTCAAAGCAAGTGTTTAAGACATGATCTCATGTAAGAAACTGAAAGTACTTATGCCTACAAGATTGCTTTTGAGGCTTAAGAACCCAACATTGACTTCTGATGAGAGATCTTAATCTGCAGTATTAATTTGGACGCTTTCACCTTCAATTGCTATTGTGAGAGTTCTTTCAATATACTGAGCTTATTTTAACATGCAGTATCGACGCCCGTGTGGAACATGTTCTGTAAGAAAGGCTTAACTGCCTTGTAAAAATGACAAATAAGATCATTGGGGTAAGTCAGGTATAGCTCTCCAAATCACAGTGTAACAGGCAGGCGCTGGGGAAAGCCAATACGAGTCAGACGGTGTTTGAGCTGGTGCCCTCAGGCCAGCTTTTCCGAGTGCCTTTCACCAGAACCAAGGAACATAAAGTCTCCTTCTTCACAGCACCTATTGACAGGGCCGGATATTAAGCTCAGCCTTTGACAGAGTTGAGTGATTTAGAGGACAACTACTTACTGAGGAGAGAACCTTGGCCTGTTTGAAAAGAGGTCATTGAACTGAATAAAGATGGAACATGTTCCTACAAATAAATCATTATTAAGTTATGATAACACCTGAGGCCACTGTGTAAGTACAGAAACTTCATTATTGTAGGCAAGTTGAGTTGTCATGGACTTGTACTGTATTTCAGTGTTTATTCTCTCTATGACAAACCTATCAAATAGTTTCTAGATAAAAGATATAACACAGAAACACACCAGGAGATTTAATACTTATTATCCACCAAAAAGTGTACCACTGATTTTGGCATTGATGCACCAAAACGGCACCTTAAAAATGAGCCAATTTATTTAGAACTTGCTGTAGCTATTGATCACATTCATATCGCCATCCTGACAACTTCTAGGATAAGTGCTATGGTTTGTTCACAGAAAAGACCTTCAAATTTGCTCAGAATTCTGTATTAGTCAGCAATCAAAAAACTCTAGATTAGTCATTATGGTGTATTTTGAGTTCAATGTGGGTTATTTTTGAAGGACAAAAAATATGTTGCAAGATCAAAGATGTAACAAGATGAAACAGGCATAAAAAGATGATGGACCATAGAGAATAAAACACCATGTTTTGAGTCCTGTTGTTGAAGTTACATTCATCATTGTCATTATATTGTTTTATGTTTTATTTGAAGTTAGACAGTAGAATTGCCCTTCAAAGAGCTACTTTTTACTTTTATGAAATAGTTTGAGGATATTTAAAAAAAAAGAATACTTCTACTTTAACCATTTCTCTTTTTTGGCTGGAACGGTGACAAAATAATGTGCTTGTTAATTAATTTAACACCAGCAACAAAATAAATACAAAGGAAAAATATATATCCAATTCTAGTATTCATCTTCTTTCTAGTTTAGTCTTTAACAGTCAAAACAATGAAAATACAAATACAGCATATCTGACATTCATGATGTATCTGTTTTCAGAAAACTTGAGTCACTGTGTAAATAAAATGTGAATAAAAGCAGAGATCATTTGTAAAACTCTGAAAATAGCACAAACAAATCAACTGCTCAAACTAAGAACTTAACTTGGTATTGAAATTTGAAAATCATTTTGAATTCCATGCTAGGAACACAGTTCAAAAATAGTTGGGTCAGGGTGGTTTGCCTATTCTTCCTTGATGTTGGATTTCAGCCGCTCTTGGTTGCCTTCATTGTATTTTATGTTTCACAGTGTACCAAACATTTTCAGACGGTGACAAGTCATTACTGAAGGCAGGCCAATTTAGAGCCCAGACTCTTTTAGGGTCATAATTACCGCTCTGTTCATTCACCTCTTCTTTTACACGCTGCAGTTTTGCCACTTTTGCAATCCATCCACATAAAAACATACAGGCTACATTTCATATTTTTAACTGTAAGAAATCCTTGAAAACAACTTTAACTGAAATCTGAGGATCGGGGACATGTCCATAAAGATTCCAAGTGCAAAGACTTGTTCCTAGTGAAGAAATTCTTGGAGGATTCTTAGAATTATGCATATGGTTTCTGAATTTTTCAGAGTAGGTCCTAGTAAAAATAAGTGATTCATAAAACATTTTAAAACACCTTAAAATAGCTCCTAAGCTGACAAAGTGTAGTAGTGAGAACTTTAAGAGGATGAAGAGTTTCAGAAGCAGAGGAAAAACTAAGAGGCTGAATGATTTAATTTAATGAAAACCAAAATAAAAACAGAGATTGACACAAGGATGACTAAAGTGGGAAATGGCAGCTTATATAACTTCAAAATCTAGTCATCTGAAGTTAGTTTTATCTGCAAAATATATGAATGAATAAATCAGTGTTCAAGGAGCGGGGCTGTGCAGTGAGGCCAATGTGAAAGTAATTTAAAATTGTAACACCACTGTCGACCGCAGAGGCACTGTTCACTGTGCTTTTTGTCATGAGTGATCATGGTCTCAAACATTTTATTTGGACCCTGAAATAAGTGATCTGATGGTTCGTCTTTAACCTTTTGCTTTGTTATTAAGACATTATGGCAAATCATCTGACAAATCACTCCCATGCTGCGCTTTGATTGACATGTTGCTATGGTAACTCAACTCCCCAGCAGAGTTGGACCACGTTAGACCTTCATATCTTCTATTTATTTGTGACAAACGCTTGATTGTGCTTTAGTGCTTACACTAACACGGTTATATGACTTTGTTTGGCAATTCTTGATGAAGTTTTACGGTACTGCATCAGTAAGCTAGCAGTTAGCATTAGCTTACCCATAAGAGTCCTGACATACTACGCTCCTGTAGTTCTGCCGCCATTCGTCCGAATATGGTTACATCCTGTTTTTGGCTCGAAAATGTCATCCAGGAAGTGACAATTCGATTGACCTCAAAATGGCCTTTCAGAAACAAATGGATGAAATCATAGTAACTTTGTCCACTAATGTATGCAAGTCTACAGAATGAATCAATCAATAAATGAATGTTAACTTGAAAAAGGTGGAATCAAAATGCTCATATATCAAAAAATTAATATCCTGTATAGCTTAGAGCCAGTACATTCACCTTTCATCATCATTTTTCATCTAATTTAATTGCACTAGAAAGATCTTAAAAATCAAACTTAATCAAAGAACAAAAATGTCTATACCACACTGAACAAAGAGCTGAAATGTGAAACACCTATTTCTCCACCCAAAACACTGCAACACTACTGTTTTATTGTATTCACCAATACATAGAGTATCTTTCAAGACCATTTTCTTTGCTTCTCCCTGCACTGCTCTTGTCCGAATGAGTAGAGCTACAGACGGACTCCCCTTGTCTGTGCATTCGTGCCTTTGAAAAGCACTCCTGTTTGTTTGCTCTGGACTCTCAAATTGGGCGTGATGCTTGGTTAGATTTCCATCAGGAGCTGGCTGGGGGTCGTTGCAGGAGGCCAAGCCGAGTCCTGTGAAGTCCTCAGCTGCCTATGTTCAGCAGGGTACTGCCTTAATGCTATAGCCGAAAAAGCCTCAGTGGAATTCAGGGAGAGTTGAGGAGAAGTCGGACGTCATTCTGTTCCTTGTTTCATAAACGATTCAAAGACCTAAATGACATCCTCAACCACGTTCTGACGAACCTATTTTTCATATGGCTTAATGAATATTTGATGGCTTTTGAATGTGACTCAGCTTTATGAATTGCTGCGAGAAAGAGTTAGGCTACACATTCAAATAACTTCCAAAATCACATCACATATTGGGACAACATTAAAAAAAGATGAGCTGTTGATTAAAAGAGATCCTCAAGATGAATCTTTTGCAACTATAAATCACTGCAACAGAAGGATATATGCTATGAGGACAACAGTACTGGGACACCTGACTGCACCTACAGGTATCTCTTTATAAACCATAGCAATTACGGTACTGTCATATCTGAGCTGCTCCTAAGTATTTGACATAAGCACTAAAGTAATGGACAAAAATACAATTTAAATAGCAATATAATAAAGCAAATGAACAAAAAATGTACAATATACATAGCAAAATGAGGGAAAATGTGAGCAAAATCAACAAAAAATGAAGAATGTAATAAAGAAAATGGACAAAAATGAATATAATTAACAATATGAATGAAATAACCAACAAAATGAGCAATATAAGAAGCAACAACATGAGAAAAATGAGCAAAAAAATCAATAAAATAATCAAAACAATAACTACAATAAACTAACAAAATGATGAAAACAAAAATTAACAGAATAATAAATGAGATGCAAAAAAGTATCAAGATAATTAACAAGATGAATAAATACCAAACAAACAATCAACAAATACTGTATTAGCAAAACTGCATAAAGAAAATGTACACAAAAGAAACAACATGAAGAAAAAAATGAACAGAAGTAATAAATAAAATGAACATAAATGAACAATAGATTTTTACAAGACCATCAAGATGGACAAAATAACTAAAAATATGGACAAAAATTAAGAATATGATGAAAAGGTGAACAAAAAAATTACAAAAATAAAAGGAACAATCAAGAAAACAATCCCAAAATGAAACAAAAATGAAGCAGAAATAAAAACATTTTTAAAAAACTTAACAAAATACATACAGTATACAATGAACAATACAATTGACACAAACAAGAGTTCAATGACCAAAATGACCCAAAATGATCAAAACAACAAATAAAATTAACAAAAATGAAAAATAGAATGAATAAGATTTAGAAAATAATCAACAAATTGACTATCTATCTACAGTGGATCTCAAAAGTCTACACACCCCTGTTCAAGTGCCAGGTTTTTGTGATGTAAAAAATTGACACCAAGATAAATAATTTCACAA
>JAQQAE010016049.1:0-11875 GCA_029823295.1 Pseudamia nigra
TGATTATCTCTAGGCGCTTCACAATTTGAGGCTGAGACCTCATGACTATACAGACAATCACAACTATAGCATACAATAGTTTCTCCATGGCATTCTTTCCTTTATCATGACAGAGATCAAGGAGAACAACGGGAAGGGTTTTCTTTTGTTTTGAGGTTCTTTTGTGTTTTTGGGCCAACTTAAAGCTCTAAACAATATCTTCACTGGTAACTGCTAGTACCAGTCTCTGCAGTTATGTTCTGCGCTCTGAACATAAACAGTGTAAGATGGCACACCAGTCAGCAAAATTTACAGTCGCTTTCTGAAAACATACAAGATGAAAACACACTTTACTAACCAAATCTCAAGTTTGACAACTATACTCAATGTTGTGCAAACCTAATAATCAAGCTGAATTTCATAATGAATGTTTATTAATTTGTCATAGTGGCAGTTTTTTGATACTTTATCACCAGTAGACACTGATCTGGAACAAGCAGAACAGTACACTCTTGAGTTTAGTTGAAGAACTTAGGCTTTCTTGACTGTTTAGTTGCGTAACTGATACTTACAGATCAACAGCGATCACTATTGTTGTTTGACCTGATATGGATTTTCACATTGATCTTTGATGCTGATAAATCCCCACACAGGAACCAAATCTAGGACAGTCTTATAAAAGAAAAATGTATTGACCAAAGACATTTATTTACAGCAGACAGTATGTACATTTTGATTTGTACACATATTTACAGAACCAGGACATAATCAATACCCGCTATAACCACAATATTTAGCTGTAGATCAATTAATAATTCCATTAATATAGTGATCAATTGCTTTAAATTAAATGTAACAACCCCATATTTTCCCACTTTTAAGTCATTAAATAAGTCAAACACTCGTACCAGCAACAGTTTTAGTTCACAGTGTCATGATAAACCCTCTATCAGATTCATGTCAAGTATTTCAGCACATTCAAATCCACAGACACCATACATCTAAGAACATTTATAAAAGTTTACAGTAGTGAAAAAGTAGCAGACATCCTGAACAAGTCAGATGTATTCCAAATAATGAGTGCAAGGACTTCTACAATACAAAAACTGAAGTTCACTTTAGAAGCATGTACTGTATGTAATTGCAGACAATAACATCCTTGTGACACTTTAAATAGAACAGGTGGCCACTGATAAAATGCCTTTTTATCAAATCACTGAGGTAGATTTCTTCACTGAAGCCACGGCAACATTGGTACAAACCCAGAACTCAAGCACTGCACAAGGCTGTTAAGAATGAGCAGCAGTTCAGACCAAGCCTCTGGGTGATCATTGGGTGAACAAAAATCTGGGTGAACAAAAATGATCATTACTAATGATCATTTTTGTTTTACTTTTTTATTTAAGGAAAATCCTTGCTACAGTTATAGCAAGAATTTTCCTTAAAAAAAAAGAGAAAAAAAGAAAAACTTATCCCTGTTTTTGTGTACCGCTGGACCACAGGATGTTTTACTTACAAAATGTATTCACATTAATGGGTTCGTGGTCAGTATTGGTTCAGTGACGGATAACACCTACTTCTCAGCAGTAGACCTAGTAGACAAAGTACAACCTTCACCATATCACAGCAGAAGAAAGAAGCATTTACTGGAACTGAAGCCTGGGAAAAGGGAGGACGTTTACCAGAATTAGGTTCCATAAATGGACGCCAGTGTTATGCAACTGAGTCAACAGCCTGGTGTTGCAGGTAAATGTCCTCATCTAGGTACCCGTACATGCAGCATGTTAAATATTGTTGGGTCATTCCATGACATTTCAACAAATGCCCATGTACTTCAGTTTTTAAAAATTCTGAAAGTTTTAGCAGTTATGCTTTATTTATCCAGTAGGCAAACTATAAAATTTAGTGCATTCAGATAAGGACTTTTCAAGATACAGCCAATTAAGTGATGGGAGTATGGGGATTTTTTTGGGCCTTAATTTAATTGTCTAATTTGAAATCTCAATATGTACATATCCTTAGGGAACTGGAATTCGACATCATGATAAACCTTTACATGCTGTCTGAGAATATACCAAAAGATTTGTTACCTAACAAAACTGGTAGGTATCCCAGCCCTTCAAAAATGGAAAAAATAACATCTTTGTTTTAAATCCCTATTTTGCTTTACTTGCAAATAGCAAATTAGTCCCATATTTAATGATATAATAATAATTGTATTTAGAAAGCACTTCTCAAAGTGCTACACAACATAAACACGCTAAAAACATGTTTATACATACAATAAAATATACATTAAAAGAATGTACGTTAAAAGAAAGCGGCATTCCCTTTTGTAAGCTTTTCTGAACAAAAAACTTTTCAATTGCTTTTTGAAGTGGTCCACAGTTTCTGGAGCCCTATTCATATTGGAAATCAAAAATAAAGGAGTCATATAAAGAAAAATTGTTTTAGATCCCATGAAAGGAGTCTTTGTTCTTCAAATTAATAAAGAAATCGGATTTTTTAAAATACTTTCTTACATGGAGTTATGGCTGAATGAAAATCTCGCCTGCAACTATTTTTTGGGATTTGGGGAGAATGTTAGCCAAAACTCACTGCACAGATCTGTCTAAAATTTAAAGTTTTGTATAGCCCATCAGAGCATCTCAGCACAATTAAATGGTTAACAGCCTGGTGCAGATTCAAATATGGTTTCGAGAATGACCCAAATGTTATTTTCATAAGTAACAAATTGTTTGGTGCATTTTCAGACAGCAGATAAAGGTTTATCATGATGCAAAATTTGAGTTCCCTAGACCATGTAGTTCTTGAGATATTGACATTTGAAACTACAAAATGAAGGGCCGCCAAAATCAACACATACCCACCCTCACTTAATTGGCTATATCTCAAAAAGTTCTTATTCGAATGCACTCAAATTTTATATTTTGTTTACTGGATACATAAGGCATAAATGGCAATTTTTTCAAAATTTTTTGAGATTTAAGTGCATGGGCATATGTCAAAATGGCATGGAATGACCCTGTTTTGTTTCTGTATCTGTGTGCTCAACCTTCAAATGCCAACATAAATACAAAGTAAACATTATAAAAATGTATAATTTACTTTTCAGGAAGCACCTTCATAAACTCCACGACTGCATTGATGACAAGTTCACATATTGTCTCTCCAAACAAAGGAGACCTAAATGGTTGGTTTGTATTTGCCCTTTACTGTCACGGATCATACTTCCTGCTTATGTCCACTGACAAGTGGCTCAGCATGTCGGTGCTGTCCTTATATTCAAGTTCCCATCAACTATAGGATCTCCACTTTCTGTGAGCACACCAGGTCGCTGTTGACCAGGTTCCACATGTGCATGAGGTCCGATGGGAGCAGTTTGTGCACCACAATCATGTTCTTAAAGAAACAAGGTTCTCTGTTCAACTTACTGCTCTTATTTTTTACCAAACCAAACGTCTTAAAGGCATTGTGTTTAATGGGAGTAACTTGAAGCACCTCCAGGCACATGCCCAAGAACACATCATCAATGGGGTAGAGCTCCAAGGTGTCTGCAGTTAAGTGAAGCCTCCTCGCCAGAGCCCCATCCATCAGGAATCCCCCTCCGCCAGCATAAGGAGGATAGTATGTCTTACTATACAAAGCCTCAGGGATGTAGTACTTGCTTTCCTTTTTACGGATTGGCTTAGCTTTGAAAATCACATCACCCACAAACAGGTCTTTTACCTGGGTGTTCATCTGTAGGAACTCAAAGATGTTATCTACACTCACAAAGACATCATCGTCCCCTTTGAAAACGTAGCGCACACTAGGGCAGTAAGTGTGGAACCATTTGAGGAAGTGTGTCTCCTTGAGGGTGAGGTTGAAGAAACTATCCAAGAAGTCCCACTGGAGGATGTCGCCGTAGATGTAGTCCTCGTACTCCAGTAGCTTTTGATGGTTCGCCCTCTCTACCTCATTGGATGGTTTACCAAGAAGGAAGAGAGTCTTTATTTTCTTTCCATTCACCACCTGCTCTTTGCCCCAGGTTTTTCGAATAACCTCCCTACGGTCATGCTGGGTAGCCACAGATTTAATCACCATCAGGAGATATACATCCCCTGCACACTTCTCTGGGTGGTTGAGAAGCATGGGGAAGTATCGACAGTGGCGGTAAAGTAAAAACTGCTTAAAATTTGCCTCCAGGCCCCTGAACCACTCCTGGCCAGAGAGGTTCATGTTGGCACTACAGTTGGAGCTGCTCACATCCCAAGTCCTGGGGCTGCTGTCCACCGTGCTGCTGGGCCCCTGAGTGGTGACCTGCGCATCAGGTGCTGGCTGGTGTTTGCTGTCCTTCCAGAAGCCCTTTATGCTGTCTGTTTTCTCATCGAGCTCCATGCCCTCAGACGCATCCATGCGAACTCGCCTCTCAAACTCAAAGGGAGCCCCCATGTTGATGCTCCCTCTCTGGACGACAGTCAGCGTCACCACAGCCAGGAAAAACATGACACTCACCGTCTTATACACCCTCCACCGATCCCTGTTGTTCATCCTGAGGGCAGATAAGGATCACATGTCTCACATATAGAAGACCTCAGTCACTTTGCCAGAAATGAAACTTAAATAACAAGGAAATAAATCCACAACATAAAACCTCACATAATTAACATATGAACGTTATTACTCACAAAGGACTATTTACAGTTTGATAGACTTCCACCATTGTAGCTACTTGCCCTGATGTTTACATCCATTCCAGTGGAACATTTTCTTTTTCATGTACAGCAATTGAACAAAGAGTAGCCTGAAGGCACAGTATTATTACACGGCTATAATGTGCTCTATGCACAGTACAAAGATAAATGAAACTCAATCTTACCTAATCTTTGTACTGCATTAAACAACACTAATACTGTATAAACTGCGTTAGAGTTCACCCAGATTTTTCCTGTTTCATACAAGCACGGCCATGTGAGGCAGTGACAAAGAGACACTTGTGGAAGAATGTTCTTTAAAAGTGAGGTAATCCCTGCACTTCAAATTCTCACATTTCCATTATATCATGCTGGGGCTCGTTCATCCACGACCCCGGAGACACTACCCTGTGGGGCCCATGTTTCGAAAATAAAACTTTTTTTTTTTTTTTTTTTTACAGCCAAGCAGTCACGATTCAACATCAACATGCATATTGCTGGTGACAAATTTTTAAGATCCTTAGAATAAAAAAAAAACCCCATTCTCATGAAAATGACAAATCTGGTGGCAGTAAACACATTCCTTGATTTTTTTTTCTCTTGTTTTCTGCAGACAGCACACTTTCATGTATTTTTTAAATGGTAGACTAGAAGAATATTCATTTGTCATACATCAATAATCATTTCAAGCATTTTAACAACTAATATGTTTGTTTTAACATAATTACCACCTAGGAGAGGCATAGAAAAAATAAGCGGAGGTTAGAAAAGACGTTAAGCACTTTGAAAAGAACGGATAAATGACTCAAAATTGACCAAACTTACATTTTGTCTTATCCTTACGACGAGGTGCACAAAACAGACCAAAACGCCAACACTGCAGTAAAGCGCCCACTCCGCAAAAAAAGCGTCACTTTATGTCCCTCCAGTGAAACGGACCGATAATCCTTATTTCCAGTGACGCAGTGACTTGTGAGAACCCAGCGCGGTCCGTGGGCGTGGATTTGCGTGATTCAGATGTGATGTGGACGCTCAAAGAAACCTTGTGCTCGCTCTGTCCGCCTCGGATCCGCTTTTAAAGGCAGGGCCACGGTTACGTAGAGACACGGGGGACGTGGATGTGATGAATGAAGAGACAGCGTGGACGCGCCACGGTTTACATGCCCGGGTTCGTGCGTGGACGGTTTTAGTCGTTTTGTTGCTCGTTATTTTGTTTATTTTCATCATTTTGTTCATTATTGGTGTCATGTGGAGATAAATGGTCACTTTACTGTTCGATTTGGCTTATTTTCTTGGTTGGTTTGTTTTTTTTTTAATCATTTTGTTTATTATTCTGGTCATTTTTAGATACAGTCATTCGTTTTTGCCTCTTTTTCTGGATTCATGTGTTTATTTTTGTTTATCTTCTTGATTATCCTGTTCATTTTGGGGTTAATTTTGTCTGTTTTTTCTTAATTTTGCTGATTTTTTGATTAAATTGTTCATTTTTCTACATTTTAGTGATTATTGTGCTCATTTTTGTCATTTTGTTCATTATTTTGTTCATTTTGAGGATTATTTAGGTCTGTTTAATTTTCTTCATTTTTCTTGAGTATGATGTTCATTTTTCTTCATTGTCTTGATTATTTTGAATCAAATTTTGTTTGTTTTTATTCTCAGTTATTCAGTTAAGTGTTGTTATTTTTGAAGATTATTTTGTTTAGTGTTATGATTATTATTATTTTTTTAATTTAACTGATTTCCTCATTTCATTTCCACATTCAGTTTCTATAAGGACTAGCAAAATTAACAAAATAAGGTCAGTCATTATTCTTTTTATCTTTGACACTGAAAGAGTAAAATACATAAACATGCAAAATAATCTGAAGATTAATTTAGCCTAGTATAAATGAAATGTAGATATTGAATTATGTATCTGTATTTCACATTTTTGGTCCCATACTCGTTACGTTGTTTTTCTCCCCATTTTCTCACACATTTATTTCCTTTTTCCTTTTTGCCCATTCATGGTTCCCATCATGAATCTATGTGGAAAATTCACAGTGACGCTATAACAATTGTGTTCACACAAAACCCACACCCTTATGCCATCACTTGTATCTATGAAAACACTGCACTTCTTTTGTTTTCTGGTCAATCATTACATATTATGTGTATCCTCTGTGGACATTGGCTGACACAGAAACCTTGTTTATATCTGAAAATTATGTAATTTGTAGATTTTTCTACAGGGTGGTTCTCCTACAATATTAATAATATTCAAAGTACAATAGTTAAAACTCATAGTTTGTTGAAATACATTTAAGAAAACACAAGTAAACACAAAATGCAGTTTTTAAACAAACGTTTCTTAAGTGGGAAAAAAAATCCAAACCTTCATGGCCCTGCGTGAGAAAGTGCTTGCTTACCAAAGTTAAGTTGCATAACCTGTAAGAGGTGGTTGGATTTATACTCCTTTTAAGATTAAATGGCTGATATGCTGCCAGTCAAAGTCAACTCACCACGTGACGTTATTAAAGGTTCCCATACTGCCTAAAAAGTGAAACGAAGTGATTAAATTCAATATTTTTCTGATAAATCCAAATGAAAAACTGGCTTTGTTGAAGTTTCTTTTGTTATCTAAGATGCAAATAAAAGAAGAAGCCATGAAACAGCAATTCCTGACTCAGTTTTGATCTTTTTCCTTGAAGGTCACAGTATATACTGTGACCTTATATATTATATTTTCAACCAGATTGCATGGCTAATTAATTTGCAAATTAGGGCATGGCTGCCATAGTAACCTTTCCCCCTACCCTGACCAGCCATGTACCAACTTTGGTTAGTTTGGGCTCGAATGTTTGGACATATGTGCGAAACTGACTGTGACCTTGACTTTTTTTCTTGGTCACAGCATATTTGGGATCAGCTTAGTCAATAAGACACTATTGACCTTTCAATATCAAAGTCAAGGTCATTTGATGAGTGTGAGGTGTCCTGGAATCAAATCTATCATATATTAAAATTTGGTGCTTCCAGCTCTAGTAGTTTTGATATTATAGGCCAAATTTTTTTTTTTATTGATGCTGTGACCTAATTAATTTGCAAAGTAGGTGGTGGTTGCCATAACCCCCCCTGACTAACCATGTGTGAAGTTTGGTTAGTTTGGGTACAGGAACTTTGGAGAGTCTTCAGATGCATGTACATACATACGAACGGAGCTTTTAACTATATCCCCACCATTGTTTATGTCATGTGATGTCATTCCATGCAAAATGACTGAGTGGTGTGTTCATGCGTACATGTGTATTTGTTTTTGTGCTATGAAAGCTCAGAGAAATCTACCTTGTTCTGCAAAAATAAGATGCCTCTCTATATATGGCTTCATACAGTATTTTTCAGAACACTTATAGGTCTTTAGAAAGGAAAAAAAAGCAATTTGAGCATACAAAAATATATTTTGAGCAAGTGTGCACATCAATGAGAACACACATTACACCTGATTGGAGAGAAAAACACTCAGAGTGTTGCTGTTTGTGCCACAATTCTCAACCAATCACATTGTTAGCTCAATAGCTAACATTTCAGGGAAACATGTAAATGTATTTGATTAAAAAGTGGATTTTATATTTTGAAACTCTTACAACCAACAGTGACACATATATTTAGTGTTTTTGAATTCTAGGAACAGATGTAAATTACTTGGAAATACAGGTGAGGAAATAGCACTCCTGCACATTCATGGAACTGATTGGGTTTTCTGAGAATTAGTTTGGACAGAAGACTGACTAACCAGAAATTTTAGTTGCTTCTGTGGTTAGCTGAGAATTGTGGCACACACATAATGTCATGCCAGGTTGAGAGTGAGGACCAGATAAACTTGAGTGCAGACAGCAGAGATACTGAGAAAGAAACAGCGACACTCTGAGCAAGTGTGCATGTCGACGGCAACGCACATCATAGCTGACTGGAGAGAGAAATAAAGACTCAAAGTGATCACGAAATAGAATCTTGTATGCTCAAATTGCTTTTCTTCTCTCCAGATCTCTTTTCCCCTCTCAAAATCTATAAGTTCTCTCTTCTGGAAAGAGGCACTAATATAATGCCACTTTCTCAGTTTTGTGTGAAAGTACTCATTATATAAATGATGGCTTCAAAAAATAAAATGATGTGCAAATTAAATGCAAAAAGTTGCTGGTGTGTAAAGACCTTGATTCTGCAGCCTGTGTTGTTTCACTGTGGTGTTTTTAATGAGACATTGCAAAAAGAAAGGTTTCATGTCTTTGCTTATTATAAAACAAGTCTGAGGGCTAGAAAAAAAATGTTAAATCATCATGTTAAGATTGTTACTTGGAGGATAAAGAATACACAGCTGCTTTTCAGGAAATGTGTCACATTAAAAAGCTGTTTGGATTTCTGGATATTTGTGATGTCACCAGTATTCAAACGCTGTCCTCAGTCAAACTTCCAGAACCAAGACCATCCTGAAATCCTAGGCTGGTAGGGGGAATAGGCCAGGAAGTTTTCATGATGGAATCCATGGAGCCAACAAAAAAGAGTGTGTCCAACAGCAGCTCATTTGCATTTAAAGCAATAGAAATGGACCATTTGATAGTGGACTGAAAACCAGGAGTGTCTCGACATGGCAGATGGAATGATCACTGTGGCATTTTTAGATGAAATTTAAAATATACTTTCTGTGCACATATGAGAATTATTTTAGCTTATTAAAAATGTGTACAATATGAATTCTTCAATACATGACATTGGATTCAAACTGACATGTCACCTGTGAAAAAGTATTTGCTCTCTTCCTGATTTCTTATTTTTTGGTATAATTATCACAGATAATTGTTTCGTATCCTCAAACAACTTTTAATTGTAGACAAAGATGTACACAATGTAGTATTTAAATGATTAGTTCATTCATTCAGGGTGAAAAAGTCAAACCTACCTGGTCTTGTGTGAAAAAGTCTTTGCAAATGATTCAACTGTCTGACCATCAGTTCATGGCCTCAGGCTCAACACACTTGGGTTGTGCTACAGGACGATGATCCAAAATACACCAGCAAGTTCACCTCTAAAAAAACAAAACAAAAAAAAACTGAAGGTTTTGGACTGGCCTAGTCAAAGCCCCAAATTAAATCTAATTGAGATGCTGTGGCAAACAGGCACTCCATGTTTGAAAGCCCTCCAATATGGCCAAATTAAAACAAAAATGCATAGAAGAGCAGGCCAAATTACTACACAGCGATCTGAAACACTCACTGCTACTTCTCACAAAGGCTTGATTGCAGTTGTTGTCGCCAAGGGCAGCACAACCAGTTATTAGGTTTAGGGGGCAAATACTTTTATACATGCACCAGAGAGGTTTAGATGGCTTAGAAATGAAATCATCATTTAACTTCATAAGCCGTAGTCTCTTTTTTTAGGCCTCTTTTTTAAGATTTTGAATTTTTGATGTTGGTGTTATGTTTAGTACGTGTAAATATGACTTACATGTGGGAGTCTCTCCTGTTTAATCTGATGTGCAGAGTTCTATGTTTTTTATTGTCCAGAGTCCATGAATTGTAGAGAGTCTCCAAATTTGGGGACTCTAGGGTTTAAAAGCTTAGAATAAGCTATTTGTATTTACTCGGGTTATCTTAGTGAAATATTAAAATTTGTTTGGTGATCTGAAACATTGATCTGTGATAAACATACAAAAAAATAAGAAACCTGGACGGGGGCAGTTACTTTTTCAAGTTACACAATTTTTATTTTTTAGTCTCACTTCAACTTTCTTTGATATAAACTGAATCACAGAAGGAGAACATCTTATGTTGGCAACTTGCAGCAGTAAATTCAGATTGCTAAATGATCTAATAATGGTAAAATGATGCCTTAAGCTGAATGTAAAGGTTTAGAGGAAATAACAGGGAAAAGCAAAGACAAAATGGAAGAGTTAGTTTCCAGTGATTCTGCCTTTCTGTGGAATTTTATCTCATCTCAGTACTCTTTTCCTGAACCTTCTTCTATACACACCCAGAGTCCTCAAACCAAAACAGTGGAGTTGGCAGTGTGTCTGCAGAGTGATGTTAACCTGCAGATATATCACTTTAACAAGGAAACAAGACACATGAGTCAGACTTGAGGTGGTCTCGGCGCCCACTCAGCTCTCAAGGTCATAATTAATTGATTGAGCGTGGGAGTGTGTATGACTAGTAGTTGCATTGTCACAGATGCTGGAGAACCAACACAGAGCTCTAACTAGTCTCCCAATTACTTGTAGAGGGGTGGGAACAGGGAGCACGGAGAGACATGCTGCATTTGAGGACTTTTAAATGAGATATAAGGGCAAACAAAGAATCTTCTGCATCTTGATAATTGACAGATGATTCATTCTAAGTGTTGAACTACAGTCTGCAAGGGCATTCAAGTGAATTCTAAAAAACTAGTAAACGATCAAGCATTTGACAGCTGAGATGCACCCATTGCACTGTGCTAGATGTAGAGAGGAACTATTCAGACACACATGCAAACACATTCTCCTGCAACTTTAATCAGGGCATCCAATCTGGTTTTATCACACCTGAGATTCTCGAACAGTTTAGCCCGAGGGCCAGGCTTGTAAGCTGACAGAGGGCCAGGGGCCACTTGATATAATTGTCTTTTTTGGCTGTCAACCTTTCACCATTTTACTGAAATCACTGTTCTCAAAATGTAAGGGTACTGTATGTCAGCTATAATGATGAAAATGTAAGGTGCACATATCAGCTTTTCTACTAGTGTTTGATTAAATAATTTGCATTCCAACATGTAAGTGAACATGACATGTAAGAGAACAAATTATTCTTCAGTTACAAAATAATATGGGACTAGAAATAAATGTGACATAGAAATGCAGGAAGCATCACTGCTACTTCAAAACTACAATTTCCTGGATTTGAAAACAGAACCAGCTTTAGGATGCTTTTTCCAATGGATTCCTCTATTATTCCCCATTAAATTACATGTGTTTACCACTCGCATTATTGACAACCATTTCACCGTAAATATGCAACTGTAATTTTGAAACATTTTTTGTCCGGATGTGGGGGCTCATCGGTTTCTTTTCAGTCACAGAGAGTGTTATGGACTCAGCCATATTTCCATAAAATGTAAAGAAACCTGGGAGCTTGAGGTTTTCTGTGCAGTATCTTTGCTGTTCCTAGAACTGCACTTTTCTGGACTGAGATGTCGGATGTTTTTCCTGGGATCTG
>JAQQAE010016051.1:0-11873 GCA_029823295.1 Pseudamia nigra
GCTCAGTAATGTGATTACAGTAATGTGGTACAGTAAAGGAAACCTGTTTGTTCTCACAACTGTGTAAAAACTTCGTGTAGATCTAAAAACATAAGAGATTGTGAAGGTCAGTAAATAACACATACAAAGCTGTGCATTTCACACAATTGTTTAGTTAAAGTGTAGCACAAAATAAGGCATAAACACAAAATGAAGATGAAGTTGCTGTTCACGCAGCGTCTTCATCTTGTCCCGGTGCTGATCAGTAGTCGTAGTTCAGCCACGGCTCCGGGGAAACTCAAACATTTTCGCGTAAACCTCTGTGTTCGGTTGAGGTGGGTCTGTTTACAAGTGTCTGCGTTAATTTCCAAACACTCGACCTCGCCATGGAAGCAACTTGTGAAGCCGCGAACATTGTTTTGACATGAGTGTAGTGAAGGACGCGGTGAATTTACGTCATCGTCACGTACGGTCGCCATGCTCGTACGCGTGCGTGAGCAAGCGTGCCGCGCTCTGGCCTACCTGTTTCAACTGGGCGGAAGCCCGGGGCCAGAGCGCGGCTCGAATGCACTCACATTACTAAAATGATCCGCACTAAAGGTGTGAAACGCGCCGAGGCGCGGAACGAACTGCCAGTGTGAGTACACCCTAAGGCCCCAGTTCCAGCTGAAGAAAAACATCCCCAAAGCATGATGCTGCCACCACCATGCTTCATTGTAGCTATGCTGTTCTTTTGGTCATGAGCAGTGTTGTTTTTGCACCAAACACACCTTTTGGCATTTTGGCCAAAAAGTTCAACCTTGGTTTCATCAGACCATAACACATTTTCCCACATGCGTTTGGGAGATTTCAAATGTCTTTTTGCAAAATGAAGCCGGGCTTGGATGTTTTTCTTAGTAAGATAAGGCTTCCATCTCGCCACCCTACCTCATAGCCCAGACATATGAAGAAAACAGGAGATAGTTGACACATGTACTACACAGCCAGTACTTGCAGGAAATTTTCTGCGGTTCCTTCATTGCTGCCGTCAGCCTCTTGGCAGCCTCCCTGACCAGTTTTCTTCTCGTCTTTTAAATTTTGGACGGACGTCCTGTTCTTGGTAATATCACTGTTGTGCCATATTTTCTCCACTCGATGCTGACTGTTTTCACTGTGTTGCATAGTTTATTTAATTTCTTGGAAATTCTTTTGTACCCTTCACCTGACCAATGAGATCCCTGTGGTCCTTTGGAAGCTCTCTGTGGACCATGGCTTGTGTTGGAAGATGTGGCTACAAAAATATCAGGAAAAGCCTAATACAGCAGCTGAACTTTATTTGGGGTTAATCAGTCACTTTAAATGGTCACAGGGGTGTGCTGACTCCAATATAACATGAGTTTGAATGTAACTGGTTAAATCCGAACACAGCCCCATCCCCAGTTATAAGAGAGTGTGCACAGTTGTGCAACCTCATTATCGCAGGTGTTTACTTTTACTACACCTCCCTGAAAGATTTCAGTTTGTTTTTCAATTGCATTGTACAGGTTATAGGTCACATTAAAGGTGGAAAATGTTGTGAAATTATTTATCTTGGTGTCAATTTTTTACATCACAAAAACCTAGCAATTGAACAGCAGTGTGTAGACTTTTGAGATCCGCTGTGTATATATATTTTTAAGAACTTCAAATGCTTGCACGGTCATGCTCTGCTGAACCTTGCTTATCCGATCTTGCCTGTATTTAATTTGAAGCAGCATGCCCCATGAGAGTGCAGAGGGTCCCTGAACTCAACCAGAGTCCTAATCTCACGGCATCTGGTGAGAAATCCTAAGCATGCCACTGACAGTGTGTCAAGCACATCTATATTAGATGGGTAACCTCCACTAAGTGAGATGAATGAGTTCAGCAGTGTGCAAATGCTGTTAAGCCAGAATAAAGGTCAATCATTTTGGAACCATATGTTCTCTCACATACATTGAGTGAAACATGGATCTTACTTTTCCCAATCACTCCAGTCAAGGTCTCTGATGAATTTTAGTGTGTACTGCTCCAAAACCAATGATCCAAAAAAAATGAGTTCAGCTCAATACCTCAAAGATGAATATGATGTGTTCATGGGACAGACAAATTAATTATACTGTACACTGCCATAATACCATGAAATCCCCATATTAGAGGATTTTTATATATTTATCTTTTACATTTAAAAAGTAAAAGCATGAATGTATGAACTTGAACTTTATGTTGACTTAATGTGTGAAAGTCTAATGAACAAAAAAAATCCCCAAAAAACAAAGATTTATTTATTTATACTATATTAATCCCTTGCGGGAAATTCATCTTGCTTCCCCATTAACAGTGCACAGTGCATTGTTTTTGAGTGCAGGGGAAACTAGAGTACCCAGAGAAAACCTGAGCTGATTTGGGGGGGGGGGGGTGAACGCTCCACACAGGAAGGCTCTGTGACGATCCTAGGATTCAAATTCAGAAGCTTCTTGCTGTAAGGCACGCGTTTTTACCAGTGACCCACCAGATGAACAGAGAACAAATAAAATAATGAGTACAATACACAAAAGTGAGTAAAATGTTTTGGTGACCAATAAAAAAATGTTCTCTGGCCCATTTTGGGTTACGATCCTAAATTCAGACAAGGCAGGCTTACAAACTAACAATCTGATATAAGTAACATGAGTTTTGTGGCTGTACAAACTGTGTTGTCAGCCTTGTGTAAATGATATCTGTCTGAATTTCTATGATCAACACTGATTAATTCAATGTATTTCATATCGATCAGTCTTGACAAGACAGATACCTTATCCACCTCATAACACCATTATCAGTGCCAACACTGACACAGCATATCAGATGGTGCTTCCACATGGCAACAAAACACATTTGTCTCATACACAGAGCCACACATAAACAAACAGTGAGAGCAGACGGCATCCAACAGGACCAATAATCATTCTGTACACCAAGGAGGTGGTGAATGGCTGACTGACTGACTGATTCATAAGCTCCCTGCCTCTTCTGCCTGTTGTAGAGCTGAGGCCCTGCTCAGAGTCTCAGATTTGTGTCAGGAGGAGCAGCTTTGGCTGCCGAAGAGGCGTGTGTAGTTAAGAAGTGATTCAGTGCCAGCTGTAAGTCAGCCATGAGTTGCTGCTGGCATGACAGAGCCACCTCTCTATGCCCCATTACTTATTTACTGGCCACACATCATGGCGTTGCACAGCTCTGCAGCCCATTAACAAGGCTGAAGAGACTACAGACAATATGCATATGTTACACCTTAACTGCAGAGTTTCAGTGCCAAGGAAAATTGACCATTACAATGCAATTTAAGCTCTCTGTCTGTTATCAAGCCAGACACGGTTGCATTCAATGTTATAATTAAATGAACATTAACAGAAACAAATTAACTCAAGAGACGCGATATTAAAAAAGCCCTGACGCTAAATTATTAAAGACCAGGCTACTGATAAGTTCGAACATTGTAGGATTTCTTATCACTACAACAGAAATTAAGAAAACAGGTTGCATACGGATTATTGCTACATAAAAGCTGTCTTTAAAAATTTTCTCCCCAACATATTTGTCACTCTGTTGATACATTTTGACAGATCTCTGTGCTGGGCCTGTGTTTGAGGGTCAGGGCAGCTCAGTCTCACACACACATCACAGCACTGTGCAGTATAAACACATGCAGAAACGCTGCTCTGACATGGCTGGCGCTCACAGTGAGGATGGAATGGGCTAAGTGCTCACTTCACTTGTTGATACAAGTGTAGCGAGGCTTTCACATATTCAGGCAGAAACAGCAGCAATGTGACACTAGTGAAAATCCATCATATCAGCAGAGCAACATACTATACTGTTTGACAACTTGGCTTGTAGCTCATCTGTCATTACACTCTTTTATGTTATATTTTCAGCAGCCTAGAGCCCAACTACAAGCACAAGTTAATGATTATATAGTTAAAGTGACTGTCAGCCAGACAGTTGGTTCACTGTGGAGCCATTCCTAAATTTTATGACATTTCATTTTATGAAATTTGCAGGATACATGCAAACCAGTGAGGTCTAAAAAGGCACAATTGATATTAGAGTAGCGATATGTCTAAATGCTGATAGTGATTTTTGTCTAAACATTGCTGCAGTTTAATACTATGAAAATTACCGTATTTTCCGGATTAAGAGTCATGTTTTTTTGCATAGTCTGGCTAGGGGAGGGACAAATACATCCGAGCAACTTGTATTTTGAATAAATTCGACTATAGGGTGTTTGTCACACTGACAGCCGCTAGAAGAGGCGAGCCACGAGCTTTCCCTTCTGGCGCGCTGCGCGCTTGATGTGCGTTCCCCGAGCAAATGCGACCTGTTCTGCAGATCGACTAATACACGTTTTTTTCATCTTCATTATGCATTTTTTGGCTCGTGCAACTAACATACCAGAGCGACATATCAGCTGGAAAATACGGTGATTATATTTACAACAAATAAGAAAATACAATTAATTTAACAACAGTCCTGCGCTTAATTTGGACCATAACACTGGCCATAACTTAACCAAAAGAACTGATGAAAATAGCATGAAAGTACCGGATTGATAAGCAGTGACACAAGAGTGGAATGAGTAGTAGCAGGTGTAAAATGTTAATTATCCCTATCCAGAATTCAAATCTATGCATCAGGTAGTAGAAATAATCCTGGGAGCAGTACTGGGAGTGAATCCTAAGGTCCAATTCCCTTCCTCCCACTGCTGCCAATAAAGTCCTAGGAATTCGATGTGTGCAAGTGTGTGTGTAAAGCATGCTGTCAAGCTCTTTCACACTGTGAAGGCTTACAGCATATTACCCCCCTTTGCACTACAACAGCCTATGATTGACAGCTCCTCCTCTGCTTGCCCCGAAATTCTACTGTCTGAGGGGTGGGAGGGAAAAGTGGAGAGCCTCCCTCCACAGGATGCCCCAAAATAACTATCATCATGCTTAAAAGCTCCTAATTTAGTCAGACTGACACCCGTAGTTAAAGTGCCCCACTCGCACTGAGCCATCATGGAGGCAGACACACCTCTGCTCAGCTGGTGCTCCTGCTGGCCCACGAAGAGCCTGTGCTGCTAGCCAAAATACTGAGGCTGCTGTTTCAGTGGGAACTCTGCCTAGGCAACCCGAAAAACAATGAGCCTGACCACTTCATGTTGAGACGAAGTAATGAAGAGAGTGAGCGAGTGATGGAGAATGTGATAGAGAGAGAAGGAGAACCAGGAAAGCCCTCATTAACACAGCTCTTTTATTTGAAGTGCTGTGTGGAGGACAAGCAATTATTTCCTGCCAGGCCGAGCGAATGCAGTGGCAGACAGCTGAGTGGAGAGGAGAATGAGAGTGAGAGAGAGCACAAGCAAGTGAGGCCGCCAACAGACAAGAGGATTGTTTGAACGGCCCACTGAAGAGCTGAGACTATTTAACATCACCCACACTCCCATTCACATTTTGTAAATAACTGTCTCCTCAGCAAGAACGTGGGCTCCTTGTCGTCAATGAAGTTCTTCAGAAACATAAATGCTCTATTGACATGTATGCAGCATGTGAGTAGACCCCCACTCTCCCATCAATATTAAGGTTTTTTTTGAAGGTTTTCGCACAGGTAATGAGGGAATAAAACATATTTCACTTCAGTTTGCACTAGAACTGCATGATTTAGTGAAAGAGTAATTTTGTGAAATCCTAAATCCTCCGAAATCTGTATTGTGATGATATACAGCTCTGTGCAAATGTACATATGAGGCACCTTGGGTTTGGTGGCTTGTCTTATCAAAATATCCAGTTTATAATGACTAAAAATGTGCAAAAATGAATAAAAGGCAATATTAACCTCTGGTTTGATGTAACGCCAAATGTAAAAATGCAGAAAATTTGTGCAGAGTATATACACAAACACCAGAACTAAATTGATTCAAGAGGCAAAAATCCATATTTAGTGTGATGTTCATTCCTGCTGCACAAAGTAGAACAAACAGTACTGACGTGCTGAGTGATACCTAGATGAGAGGTCAACCGATTATCGGCCAGGCCAATTATCGGAGCAGATATTTGGAATTTTGACATATATCGGTATCTGTGTTTTTTTTTTATCTGATGGGCCGATATCAAGAAATCAATTAAAAACTGGGTTAGTTCAGCTCAGCCGCCCCTCTCCCTCTCTCCTGCCACTTCTGCCTCAGCATTGTTCCGCCCACGGCTCCATCTGATTGGTTAAAACAAACCACAGTGGGTAAGCCGTGTGTGTGTGTGAGGGGACACAGAGACAGTGTTTTCTCGTGTGGACAAGCTCCGGAGAACGCAAACATGTGCCAAAAAGGTAAACACAGAAAACTCCCGAAATTGTAATAAACATCCCAGTGCTCTATGTCTACTAACGTTATAGTGTGCATCAGAATAGAGCGGAGTAAACATTAGCTGCTGCTAACGTACCTCCAGTACCTCTTACTTACCTCCAGACATGTCTGTGAATTACTTGAAAGAAGGTGCTGATAATAATCGACAAACAGTCCGAGATAGTAAAATCATGTGTGTGTGGTTGAGAGACAGCACGTAAACTCAGTTCACTGTTGTTTTCTGGTAGGGAAGCACGCTAAGGCGGACACTGATTAGTTTTTACCGTAACGTTAGTTGTCCGTTCTGGCTGTAAAGGCTCAGCAGACTATGTATTAGCAATGGGTTGAACGTATGTAATGTGGAGAAGATTGTCTGTTTGCGTGAAAGTCACACAACTCTACAGCTCACGACTACTACAATAACTTGTGAGTCTAGGATCCATGCACTTCTGGAGCTATTTATTTTCTATTTGTTTGGTTAAATAAACATGCTTTAGGCATTTAAACCAAGTTAAATGTTTGTATTATTCAACATTTTTACGCAAATTTTTTACACTTTCACTGCAAATGAATATCGGCTCCAAATATCGGTTATCGGTCTCCTCAGCTACTACTAATCAGTATCGGCCCTGAAAAACCCATATTGGTCGATCACTAACCTAGATCTCATATTTTCTGTCCCAAACAGTTAATACGACTGCAAATGGAGGTAAGAATACTGACACTTCATTCAAGTTTTACCAGGATTTATTGTGATTTTAGTAATACACGTTTATAGACATTGTAGTCTGCTAAACAGGAAAACAATTGTGCCTTAAATTTTTTAACAGCACTATATACTTTTGGGATTATATAATTGTGGATGATAATATTACAACTATGATGGCTATACAATTAATTGGGCAGCCGAAATTTGGACCATAATTATTACCATATCTGAAAAAAGATAGCACAGGGAATGGCAGAACTCAAAAACAAAAGCCCAATGTGAATGAACTGATGCCATTAGGTCTAGCAAAGATCATTTAGTTTTGAGGCTCTCTACATTGTTGTTACATTAAATTGGCTTAGGTGGTGCATAAAATAACTTGTCTGTTGCTTTCAAAGCTTATAATGGTAAGGAAACACCTGAATATGTTGTGCACTTGTTCTCATTTTCAATTTTTAAGTGAAAAAGCACAGGGCAAAATGCTGAAAATAAAAAAAAAAGTCTATCAAAACTGTTTAAAAAAGGAAGAAAATATAAGACACCACAGTTTCTGCTTCAGGTTGATCACAGCACTTCCCTGTGATGTACTGGCACTGATGTAACTGATCCACTACATGTACTCATCTATGTCAACAACTCACAGGATGCCTTGAGCATGCTACAAAAACATGTGATGCCCTGTGCTCCTTGAGTAACACAGAAAACGATCAAGCAAGGCAGCACATTTCTGTCAGCTGCTCTGACTCTTTAAGGTCTGATTCTGAATGTTAGCAGAATCTAAACTAGAGGTCGACCAATTATCAGCACCAATATTTAGAATTTTGACGTATATTGGCATCTATGTTTTTTTTTAATCCGACAGGCCGATAAAGAAATCAATTAAAAACTGGGTTATTTCGCCTCAGCCGCCGCCTCTCTCTCTCTCTGCTGCCACGTCTGTCTACAGCATTGTTCCGCCCATAGCGCAATCTAATTGGTTAAGCAAGCCACAGTGTGTGTAATTGTAATAAACATCCCAGTGCTCTACATCTCACAACTACCACTAACATTACAGTGTGCAGCAGAGGTATGCAAGAACGGAGTAAACATTAGCGGCAGCTACATTAGCAGCAGCTACTGTTTACTCCGCTCTTACATACCTCCAGACATGTCTATGAATTACTTGAAAGAAGCTGCTGATAATATCAACAAACAGACTGCGATAGTAAAAGCATGTGTGTGTGATTGAGAGAGAGCGCGTAAAAACTCAATTCAGTTGTTTTCTTGTAGGGAAGTGCGCTAGGGTGGAAGCTGATTAGTTTTTACCATAACATTAGTTGGCTGGCTGTAAATGCTCAGCAAACTACGTATTAGCAATGTGGAGAATGTATGTAATGTGGAGAGTAGTGTGTGTTTGCGTGAAAGTCACATGAAAAACTCTACAGCTCACGACTACTACAATAACTTGTGAGTCTTTTGTTTGGTTAAATAAACATGCTTTAGGCATTTAAACCAAGGTAAATGTTTGTATTGTTCAACATTTTTACGCCAATTTTTACACTTTTACTGCAAATGAATATCAGCTCCAAATATCTGTTATCGGCCTCCTTAACTACTAATAAATTGGTATCGGCCCTGAAAAATTGGTTGATCACTAATCTAAACCTGACACTGGTACAACCTCCTCTGCATGGTGAGATTGACAGTGTGTCAGCAGCTCCTTGGGACATCAGGGCATTTACATGTGTCTTAACTGAAGAAAAATGACTCATATACAGTAAGCTGCTACAGTGTTGGTGTAGGCGTGTTAAACTGTAACAGAAGAAGGGTGATGATTTTCATAGTACAGAAACCATCGTGAGCAAGCAGCATCTAGAAAAAAAATAACTGTGTATGGATTTGTGTGGGTCTGTATGTATCCTGCCTCACACAGAACACAGTATAGGGTGATAAGTGTTTGCCTTCCTCGTTTGTAGTCTTGTGATGGGAGTTAAAGAGCAGAGCTAAAACACAAATCCTCAGTATTTCTGCATTTCATCACACCAGTGGGAAACAATTTATTCAGACTAATTCCCTGTGGCCAAATTGTTCCGTGTAACTGGGGTGCGGGCATGTGATTGTGACACAAAGACAAATTAGAGCTCTGGGTCTTTATTTTCATTATCCATTTTCTTTCCATGCCACTTTGTGAATAGGAACAAATGACTGGACTGATTTTGTCAGCGAATCGGCAATGGGTTTTTAGCATCTTACAGTTTATTTACAAAGCACTTCATGTTTGATCCTTCGTCTTGCCTGGATGTAATATTTGCTTAATTCCTAAAAAAAAATGTGATCTGTGCAAGTCCTTACAAAGATATGAACTCTCAATGTCATCTATAAACTTCATCTCCACCGATTCATACTAACAGTTTTTGTTTTTTCAAGAAAAATTTAATCATAAACTGCTACTGTGTCTCTCACTCACTGTGAGGACATTTCAGATTATTTGACTCTCAAGTGACTGGAACAGTGTTGCCACCTCCAGCCATCCATGAGTAAAGTAATCCGAGTGTGTGTGTGCTAAGGAGTTCAATGTGGATCTAACCTGAAGAGCAGCCTGGGGCTATACGACTTCTCAAGTCATTCCCACTGCCCACCAGAGGCATTAAGCATTCATCCCTTCATCCGTCCCTTCCAGTCAGGCTTTTGAGAGTTTAATGTTGCCATCACTTCTCCCCCTCTGCCCCTTATACCTCATATGATATGTATGGACTGTGGATTGTTGACAAAGTTTTTAATCATTTCATTAGATGCTTTAAATAACTTCCTCATAGAATCCATGCACACCACACAAACATGTCTGCTGTTGTTCGAGCAAAATCATCTCTCAGCAATAATTTAACCTGCAAGACCACTAAGATTTTCACAAATGTCATATTTGAGCATGATTTCTTGTAATGCTTGAGACTAGGCTGGTGATATTAATGCCCTCAACTTGTTCAACTGCTATGGCTTAATGGCACCTGAGGGCATTAATATATCCACCTATTTATCTCAAAGCAATTTGCTTCTAATAGTTGACTGACTACACATCAGTGTGTATCTATTAACCTTAACGTCATGAACTTAGTGTAAAAGTCAAACACATTGTGCTCAGCTCTGGTCTCTTTTCTCCTTCTATCAAACTGACAAAACTGCTACATGTGAATGAGCCAGACTTTAAGGGAAAGATTAGGAGGTCTGAGATAATAAAAAGGAACAATATATCTGTCCATTTACATAGAAAAGTCTTTATCTCAACACTTACAAGTCTTGAATTTCCATGACTGATCCCTTCTGACTGCTAGCTGCCTGGCAGACTGACAGCGAGTCATTACAAAGGCACCAAGTATGTAGGAGCTCCTTCCCTCTGCAGCACTGTCACACTGCTCAGGATCACTCCGGTGTTGCTCTCCTCTGTTACACTGTTGCCCCTTTGTCTTACTGCCTGCTCTTTCTTCACTTTCACCCTGAGTTTTAGCGCCACTGCCCTGCTGGGTTTACATCGGTGTTCTCTTATAGTGCATTCCAGTTGTACTCGGAAGTCAGAATTTCCCAGTTCCCAGTCGGAAAGTTCAACTGGAACGCCTGCTCAAATTGGAATTCCAACTTGGAAAGTCAGAGCACCCCCACCAACCCCAAAACTACAATTCAATATGGCTCCCACAAAAACAAGTGGATGAACGACGCTAATTTCCGGTGTATTTTTTTTCATATCACCTCAGCCATACACATAGTACCATTCATTTTTTATTCATTGCATGTGACAACAGTGTTTTTATGTGTAAAATGTCACGTACAGATGTTATCAGGCAGAATGCATGTTTGGAAATTGTCTGTACTAGCGGTCGACCAATTACCGGCCAGGTTGATTATCGGTGCCGATATTTGGAATTGTGACGGATATCGGTATATTTTTTTAATCCAACGGGCCGATATCAAGAAATCAATTAAAAACTGGGTTATTTCAGCTCAGATGCTGCCACCCCCCTCTCTCTGCTGCCACTTCTGTCTCCAGCATTGGTCCGCCCATGGCGCCATCTGATTGGCTAAGCAAGCCACAGAATGCGTAACACAAACACAGCGGAGAGGTAAAGTTTTCTTGTGTGGAGAAGCTCCGGAGAGCAAACATGTGCCGAAGGTAAACACAGAAAACTCTCCCGAAATTGTAATAAACATCCCAGTGCTCTACATCTCACAACTACCACTAACGTTACAGTGTGCAGCAGAAGTACGCAGGAGCGGAGTAATCATTAGCGGCAGCTACTGTTTACGTACCTCCCGACATGTCTGTGAATTACTTGAAAGAAGGTGCTGATAATATCAACAGTCAAACAGTCTATGATAGTAAAAGTATGTGTGTGTGATTGAGAGCGCGCGTGTAAAAAACTCAATTCACTTGTTTTCTTGTACAGAAGCACGCTAAGGTGGAGGCTGATTCGTTTTTACCATCATATTAGTTCACCAGTCTGGCTCTAAACGCTCAGCAGACTATGTATTAGCAATGGGGAGAATGTACATAATGTGGAGAATAGTGTGTGTTTGCGTGAAAGTCACATGACAGAGTCTACAGCTCACGACTACAATAACTTCTTAGTCTAGGAACTCCAGACACTTCTGGAGCCATTTATTTTCCATTTGTTTGGTTAAATAAAAATGCTTTAGGCATTTAAACAAAGTTAAGTGTTTGTATTATTCATCATTTTTACTGCAAATGAATAGCGCTGTATCTGAATGATGTCACCACTGAGGTCCGCCTGCCACCTGACAACACCCCCTCGCGAAAGTTTCGGACAAACACTGGCCGCGATGATTGCCTCTGCGAGTAATATA
>JAQQAE010016052.1:0-11873 GCA_029823295.1 Pseudamia nigra
AATAAATAGCTCCAGAAGTGCATGGATCCTAGGCTCACAAGTTATTGTAGTAGTCGTGAGCTGTAGAGTTTTTCATGCGACTTTCACGGAAACACACTATTCTCCACATTACATACATTCAACCCATTGATAATACGTAGACTACTGAGAGCAGGACCGACGAGCTAATGTTATGATAAAAGCTAGTCACCCTTCATCTCATCGTACTTCCCTGCAACAAAACAAGACTGAATTGAAATTCTTACGCGCTGTCTGTAAATCACACACACAGGCTTCTACAATCACGGACTGTTTCCACATTGATATTATGAACATCATTGTTTCAAGTAATTCACAAACATGTTGGGAGGTGCTACTAGCTTAGCAGATTAGCAGAATGACGTTTACTCCGTTCATTCTCGACACGACAAAACGCACCTCCGCCGGGTGTGTGTGTGAGGACAGTTTCCGCGTCGGTGTTTCTGCCACTTACACTTGTTTAACCAATCAGATGGCGCCATGGGCGGAACAATGCTGGAGACAGAAGTAGCAGGAGAGAAAAAGAGAGAGGGGCGGCTGAGCCGAAATAAAACAGTTTTTAATTGATTTCTTAATATCAGCTCATCGGATTAAAAAAAACACTGATACCGATATACATCAAAATTCCAAATATCAGCGCTGATAATCGGCCCGGCCAATAATTGCTCGACCTCTAAACAACATATAGTAAATAAAGGACATATGGATCACAGGACATAGCTTTCATGACATGAACAAAATCTGTTTTATGATGAGACAAAAGAAGAAATACTTATCATGGTGAATCATTACCAGAAAAATTCTAATCATCTAGCTGTGTTCTGGACATACAATCTTGTTTTGTGATTAATACTATGTAAATTGAGTTGACAGGAGGTAAATGAGGGTGACATGTTCTTGTGGAACTCAGGTCAGCCAGAAAAGAAGTATTGTGGCGTTTACCAGAGTTGCAGATCTTGTCACAGTTGGCCGTGCCTGCGTTCCCCGGGGCCACCAGGACTTGTTGGACATGCGGCGACTGAGCCAGCTTCCAGGCCAAGGCATGCTCCCGCCCACCGCCACCAACCACCAGCACCTTCTCTGCCATGACACCTGGGTGACAACAAAAACCAGAACACATTCACTGCTTTATGACTATAACGCCGCATCACACGTCATATTCTCCTCTTTCAACTTCAATTGCTTGAGAAGTGATTCTGTAATTATATGCAAAAAGTGACCTATAAAGGAAGTGAGTTCGCCAAGCTGTGCAGAAGCGCTGACCTTTTCACAGGCCTGGGGTCTTATATTATCTTGTAATGCCACACTAAGAGGCATCCAATCATCTAGAACAAAAACAGCGGTCAACAATTAAATAGCATGGTCACCGGGCAACGCCAAATCACCAGCAACTGGAAGCAGAAGGTCATGTGCACGGAAAAACAAAACCATCATCAAGATCCAGTCAAACACTCACTGTAGCCTCAGTTACTCCTGCAGGATTCAGGATTGGTTGTGAGCCACAACTGCTCTGGTATTTAAATGTGAGATGAAGTATTTACTGAGAGATGGACAGCGGAGAATCACTGATAAAAATAAATGCTTGAAGTCTGAAGAAACCCTGTTTATCCAGAGTAAAGGGTGATAAACCCTGTCACTCACATGACATGCGAATTCACTCAACAGAAACAAAGGACACACACCTGCATCAGTGTGATCTCATCACAGGGCGAGTGATGACTTCAGTTGGATTTTCGAAGCTGGTTTTGGTATCAAACAAAAAAGTCCAGGATAGGGCTACTCTTGGTATTATGATTTGAATGCATCTGCCTCATTTTTAGAGAAAATCATTTTCAAGTGTGATTTTTGTTCTGTTAAACATGAACCTCCATCCATCCATCAATCCATCTTCTACCCCTTAATCCTCATAAGGGATGGGGGGATGCTGGAGCCTATTCCAGCTGACTTAAGGTCCATTTATACGCTACGCTAACTCCGCATACGGATGCAGAGTGGGCGTTCCCTCCGGTCTCAGCGTGCATTACAAGTTTGGTATGTTTTCGAGGGGCTTATGCATCCTTCCTCAACATGGAAAATGGTGCAGTGCCATTGGAAATTGTGGGGGTGCTCTAGCACAGTACAGCTCATGTGGCAGAAGAACAGAATACAATATAAACACAGAAAGATTAAAAGAAATGGCTGAACTTTTTGAAGACAGTCTGTGCCACAGACTCTATATGTTAGTGTCATCTCGAACAACATCTTGGAGCCAAAAACAGGATGCAACCATATTCGTACGAACGGCAGCGGTGCCAGTGGAGCGTAGGGCAAGTTAACTAACTGCTAGCCTTTGGATGCGCTAAAACTTCACCAAGCAGTGCTAAACAAAATTATATTACAGTGTTGTCAGTGTAAACACACCCGATTGCAGTTGTGGGTATGTCAGGTAAAACTATGTCCATATTGAATAAATAAAAAGATACTATGGTCTGGTGACACCAATTACGATAGCAACATGTAATCGCACTGCAGTGATATGTTGGATTATTTGTCGTAATATCTTAATAACAGAGCAAAAAGTTAAAGATGGACCAGATCACTTATTAGAGAGAAAAAATAAAATGCTTCAGAGCATAATGACTCATGACAAAACTTTTTTCACTTAGTATTTTCAGACATAAATCCAACAATGCAACTCCACACTAGAGGACAGTCTGAACTCCACACTGCCCACCAGTGGCTGTATTGTGTACATCCACGCCATTCATAAAGTACACATTAGTGTATAAATGCCTGTGACGTTTGACAACGTTTGATAAAACAAAGCACTTGCATAGAGTATAAATGGGCCTTTAGGGCAAAGGCAGGGTACACCATGGATGAGTAGCCAGTTCATTGCAGTAAAAAAAATTTTTTTAATTACAACCTTAACTAATTCAATTGACTTCAAGCATTATCCAGCTATCCTACAAATGAGGAAAACTTATGAGATACTATTTTCACACAAAAAGCAAATGGAATTAATCTCCATATCTGGAATAAAGCAGAATTTTATGCAAAAATAGCAGGAAATTAAATGCAACACACTTCTGTTCGCACCCTTTAAACTCAAACAAGCTAGAGTTCAGAGTTCACCCCAAACACAGCGGCAGAATGCAACTACTGTATGTAAGGGCATTTAGTTGAGCATTGTATTTCAGTAAAATTTTGGACTTGAACAGGGTAAAAAATCAATATTTGTGATGTGTTTAGTAATGAATTACAAAGCTGCACAAAAAAAGCATGGTTTATAAAACATGTGGATACACACATGCTTTGAAGCTTCACATTTAAACAAATGTAGAAAAAAAAAAAAATGGCAAGAACAAAACATTTTTTCATGCGGCATTTTTTGGAAAGTGTTAATGCACTTAATGAGTAATTGAAGCACTTTCTGTTGTGAAACTGCAAACGGTTAAGTCACTGATCAGCTGATCCCTGAATAGTGCAGTCGTCTTGGAAAGGGTTGGTATAACAGCTAGTGTGGAATGAGGAGGAGACAGAATTATTCCTTGATGCGAGTACAAAACTGACAATATTCAGAGACAATTTATGTACCCCCAACTGGGATAATGTTTTATTAGCGCTCATATTACAGAGCTCTCCCACAGTCTTCATGTACAATACAAAAGGCTCCTAAATTCCCATAATAATGTCAATCACACCTGTGTTTTCTGTCTTAAGACGCCATGTCTGCTGAGTAAAGGACACACACACAGTACAAAGGGCTGAGTGTTTCTTACACAGTGGATGCACATGTTCCACAATTAGTCAAATCTGCAGCATTGATTGAAATCACTCACCTCATGTGACTCACGTGTTCAATGCAGGACAAACTCCACCAGAAGTCCAACAATGTGTAAGATTTTTCATTTTGTTGCAGTTGTGGTCACTGAAGACATGAAAGTGAATTTTGTTTCCTATCTAGGCCTTTTTACGGCTCATCTGACTTTTTTTTTTTTTTTTTTTTAAATTGTGCATCGACCGCGAAGACAAATTCATCTAAAAAGTCCCTTCTAGCACATGCACAAATACTTACTGCAGTGTTAAACAAACACTGAACATAAACTGATAAAATATAGTTTTACTGTAAATGACTCCAGATATATTATGGACAAAATACCCATAATGAAGGCTCAACTGTTTATTTTGAATAATGGTGAAAAAAATCTAAATGAACACAATATACAGTAATTTAAGAAAAGGAACAAAATGATATACGTATACATAAAGGACAACATAATGTAGAAAATGAACAAAATATTACAGAAAATTGACAAATAGGAACAAAATTGAACAAAATAATAATGCGAGTTAATAAAATAGTGAAATCATAAACGAAAATTACCAAAGTGATCTACAAAAAGAACAAAATGACTAACAAAATGAACAGAAATGAAAAATAAAGAAAATTACTAAAAAATAATACTAACAAAAGGTGACAAAACAATCTAGAAAAAGAATGAAAAAGAAAATTAACAAACTAAAGAAACATGTATGCAAATGAACAAAACAGCCCAAAATTAACCAAAAAACCGCAGAAAATTATCTAAAAAAAATTTATTAAATGACCAAAAATAAACAAGAGGATTAAATATGTAAAATGATTTGCTAAGTGACATAATTATTTCACAAAATGAAGAAATAACCAGCGACCCAGTACAAAAGACTCCATTTTAAGTAAACCTATCGTAATCTGCCTTTTTAAAAGGTGGATGGATGAGTTTGGTCAACTTTATGGAGCTGTCACTCGAAAACGCGCACAAACACGAACAAAGTTTAGTCTAAAGCAAACACTTCAGAGTAAGCTTTGTACATGATTAACAAAAAAATGTCTTAGCTTCTTTAGCACAGTAACATTATCGTTGTAGAAGCCCGTGTAAATGCTCACCTCGGGGTTTGTTGTGTAGTGTTTAGTGTCGACGCTGGAAGTAGCCGGAGCCCTGTGCAGCTGTCCCCGTGTATGTGCAGTGTTTCTCAGTCAGTCCCAGCCGACTCGCTGAGTACACACATCATATCCACGCTGTTATTACCACGGACATGTAATTCATCACTACGGTGCTCATAAGCGGTTACAAAGTGACTCAAAGATGACACAGCGCATCCAAATCTAATGCTAATAGGTCAATATATTGATAAAGTTTTTCAATAGTTTGATACGACTTACCTTTAACAAAACAAGAAACTCTTGAACCACGTTTTGGGTTTCTTTTTTTTTTTTGTTTTTAATCTTCCCCCGGAAATGGCTAGCATCAAGTGCATTATGGGTAGTGTAGTTGGTTATTACCCCATTGGCAATTCCTTGACCCGCTTTATGACAGATCAAGGAACAATGACTGGGGCTGTTCAGTGAGGCCAATGCGGAAGTAACTTTAAGTTGTAATCATAGACTGTATATATAACTGGACAAAGTGACGGTGACGTCACTCATTAATTTCTGAAGGGTCATTTTGAGGTCAATCAGGTTGTCACTTCCTGGATGACATCTTGGGGCCAAAAACAGGATGTAACTGTATTTGGACAAACGGCAGCAGGGCTTATGAAGCGTTCATGCCAGGGGACTCATGGGAAGCTAATATTAGCCACTAGCTTCCTGACGCAGTAAAACTTCACCATGCAGTATCAAACAAAGTCATATCAGATGTTGTTAGTGTAAACACTTACCCACAGCTGCAGTGGAGTGTATGTCATGTATAATATGCCCATATTAACTAAATAGAGGATACGAAGATCTGAATCAGTCCAACTTCACTAGCTGTTGCTATAGCGACATATCAATCAAACCCCAGCACGGCAGTGATTTGTTGGATTATTTGCTGTAATATCTTAATTACGGAGCAAAAAGTTAAAGATGGACCAAGACGTTACTTATTAGAGGGTCCAAATAAAATGTATGAAACCCTGATGACCCATGAAAAAAAATGTATTTACTTAGTATTTTCAGATAAAATCATGTGAATCTGTATGGGAAAAAAAAACTTCTTGGAGCGGGACGATTGATTCCCCAGCGGCCGAGCGGTGGTATTACAACGTAAAGTTACTTCCGCATTGGCCTCACTGAACAGCCCCGGTAATTGCCCCTTGGTTGTAATTCCACTGCTTGGCCACTGGGGAGCCAATCGTCTGGCTCCAAGAAGCTTTTTTTCCCCTTAGAGATACATGTGATTCTATCTGAAAATACTAAGTGAATACATTTTTTAACAGGCTATCATGGTCTCAAATGTTTTATTTGGATCCTCTGATAAATAACATAAATTTAACTTTTTGCGCCGTTATTAAGCTATTATGGCAAATAATCCAATAAATCACTGCCGTGCTAGGGTTTGATTGACATGTCGCTATAGCAACAGCTTGCTAGTGATGTCTGACCGATTCAGACCTTTGTATCTTCGATTTATTCAATACGTTCATAGTTATACATGACATACACTCGATTGCAGCTGTGGGTAAGTGTTTACACTAACAACATGCAGTATGACTTTGTTTGACACTGTGTGGTGAAGTTTTACCGCATCAGTAAGCTAGCGGCTAATATTAGCTTCCTATGAGTCCCCTGGCATGAATGCTTCATAAGCCGCGCTGCCGTTCATCCAAATATGGTTACATCCTGTTTTTGGCTCCAAGATGTCGTCCGGGAAGTGACAACATGATTGACCTTAAAATGACCCTTCAGAAACTAATGGGTGACATCACAGTCACTTTGTCCAGTTATATATACAGTACAATCTGTGATATTACCCCAACAGAAAAGATACTCAAGTAAAAATACTGTGACTTTATCATGCTAATAATCAAGGGTGTAGATTTTGTCTGAGTATTTGAGGGGACAAAATAATCTAGAAAATGAGTGCAAATGAACAAAATAACATAATGAGTAAAAATGTATAAAGAAAATCAAGAAACTGAACAAAAATGAACAAAGTAATTATGAACATGTGTAAACATAAACAAAAATAACTAAGAAAATTAGGGAAAAACAGCAAATGAAATAATCACAAAATGAACAAAACATTTAAGAAAATGAGTGAAAATAGAAATGGACATTAGACTGATATTGAGGGGAACCCCCATTCCAACAAAATCTATGCCTATGACTCAAATAGAAGTACTCATAAAAATATTGTAAGTAGCTGAGTAAGAGTCAAAAAAGTATCTAATATTTGCTAGCATTGCCCATTATTAATGTTTTATTGATTATTTAGCTAATTTTATTTAGGCAACACCCTTATGGAAGGCCTTAGCAGACAAGTCTAAGTGCTGTGCAGTAAACATTGGTGTATTTAACTTTTCAAGCCCAGATCACCTGATTCCTTACCTGTTTTGAAAACACTTTTTCTGTTGCAACAAATGAAATATGGAGATAAACAGATTATTATCATTTCCAACTCACCATAATATATAAGGGAATAGCCAAGTTTGGAGAAGTGCTCAAACTTTTGAACAAGGCTGATGAATATTTTTCTGCACATCCAGGCTGCACAGCCTGCATCACCTTTTAATACAAATTATGGCCTTTGGAATAATCTGAGGAGTTTAGTTTGCTGAGAAGAGATTGTGCACATTAGGATTTTGCACTTCTCCAATGTAACTTGGAGCCCTGCCATTTATCGCTGTGAGAAAAATCAATACGTTCTCAAAGTCAGTTCGAAAGTTAACTGGAAGGCTGCAAAAATACAGTCGGTAATGCAGGGGGGTTAGTCCTGACTGAGTTTGTCAATGTGCTTCTGGAAACAGATTCAGTCTGTTTTTACAGACACCATCACATTATTCTTTAATCCTTGTGTGGTATTTGGGTCAAATTGACCCTTTGTCATATTGTATTTTTGTAAAGGGAAGCTGTGTTATGTGGGGAAAAAGGAACAAAATCATCAACAAAACGAACAAAATACTTAAAAATGAAAAAAAGAGCAACATTGGAGAAAACAGGAAGAAAATTATATTCATACTGAGCAAAATAACCAAGAAAATGAGCAAAATTATTCAGAAAATAATCATCAATGCCAACAAAGCTGCACAAAAAAAGCAAAACTATCCACGAAATGAACAAAGAACATATTGAACAAAAATAATCAAGAAAATTCATAAATGTGAATGAAAAATGAACAAATCTGAAGGAAAAATGAACAAATCTGAAGGAAAAATGAACAAATGCGAAGGAAAAAATGCAAAACCAAAAAAATAAGCAACAAAATGAATTTTAAAAAGCGTGCAAGCGAGAAAAAATGAACAATATGATGATGAAATGGAGCAAAACAAGGTCACAAAAATAAATAAATAAAATAAACCGCAAAAATGAACAAATCACCCCCCAAAAAAGCTGAAATGAATCTTTTCTGTGATATAGTTACTCACTACCTCAAGTACTTTTATTGATGAGTACTTCTACTTCCTTTTACTCGAGTACTGATTCTACTCCCTGCCGTTTCCACACAACACATCTTCTCTATACAAATGTATGACAAAGGGTCAATTTGACCTGAAATACAGATGAGGGTTAAATGAACAAGCACATATAAAGATCATGGAAAATTAATTCATTGCTATTTTCTGATGTATCTGTGCTAAAAGTATGTAAAATTCACAAGTTTTTTAAACTATAAATTTTAGTCTCCAGTTTAAAGTTTGTGATACATTAAATAGCTACTTTATTATACATTTATAATATATTATATATTTACATGCAAAATTTAAAAAACAAAAAAAAAACAAAGACCAAATGGAATAGACTGAATACTACAGTGGAGTGCAAATGTTTAGACACCCCTGGTGAAAAATTCTATTAATGTGAATAATGAAGCCAGGGGAAAATGAAATGATCTCCAAAAGGCATGAAGTTACAGATGAAACATTCACATTGCATGTAAAAAAAATATATTTTTTTTAAATCAGGTTTTATTTTTATCTTTTACATTTTCAAAATAAGAGAAAAGGGGGGAAAAAGCCACAACAAAAGTTTGGGCACCCTGCATAGTTGATACCTCGTAAGACAGTATTATAGCTTGTAAATGCTTTTTGTAGCCAGCTAAGAATCTTTCAATTCCAGTTTGAGAGATTTTTGTCCATTCTTCCTTACAAAAGTCTTCCAGTTCTGTGAGATTTCTGGGCTTTCTCGCACAGACTGCTCTTTTGAGCTCAATCCAGGGATTTTCAATGATGAGCTTGCACCTCATAGATTTTGAGGTGTGTTTAGGATCGTTGTCCATTTATAGAAGCCATCCTCCTTTTAATTATGGCTTTTTCACAGATGGTGTTATGCTTGCTTCCAGAATTTGTTGGAATTTAATTGAATCCATTCTTCCTTCTACCTGTGAAACATTCCCTGTGCCACTGGCTGCATACAACCCCAAAGCATGATGGATGTACCCCCATGCTTAATATTTGGACAGATGTTCCTTTCTTGAAACTCTGTACCCCTTCTTCTCCAAACGTACTGTACCCTTGCTGAAAAGTTCTATTTTAACCTCATCGGTCCACAGGATTTGTCTCCAAAATGCATCAGGCTCATCTACATGTTTATTTGCAAACTTCAGACACTGAGTTTTGTGGTGAGGATGCAGGAGAGATTTTCTACTGTGAGGAATAGTTATAAAATAGGGAACTGTTAAGATGTAAAATGTAAGATGCATTGCTACGGTACTATGTTAATTTAGCTGATGTGTGTTGCTTAATTTGTCCTTTGGGTGACAAAGCAGGATGTCACCTCCACAGGTCACAGAAGGGCCAGAAGGTATGAAAAAAAATTTGGCCAAAAATGCGTCCCGGCAACCTCAAAAAACATCACGTTATGAAAGAGATAGACCGGGAAGTGAACTCTGGCCCACCTGGAAGTAACTGTGATGTTTTCGCTAGCTAATATCAGCAGCTACCAACCTAACAACGTGTTAACAATACAGTAGCCTCAGACATTGGTAAAAAAAAGCCTACAAAACAGGTGCCAGTGCATGAGATGCGTGTATCACACAGTGAGCTGAGACACACAGCATCAGCCGTGTCATAAGTCAAGGTAAGAAGACATTCTAAATCGTATTTATAACTAATTTCATGCATTCCTTTTCATATAATTAACATAGCTTCCTTTTCATATAATAATAATGAATAAATGTGCGCGTACAGGTGTGTAATGTATACTTTATATGGGAGTTGTATATTAATCGTAATCTGTATATACAACTGGAGAAAGTGACCGTGACATCACCCATTAGTTTCTGAAGGGTCATTTTAAGGCCAATCAGGTTGTCACTTCCTGGACGACATCTTGGAGCCAAAATCAGGATGTAACCATATTTGGACGAATGGCAGTGGGGCTTATGAAGCATTCATGCCAGGGGACTCATGGGAAGCTAATATTAGCCGCTAGCTAACTGACACAGTAAAACTTCACCAGTGTCAAACAAAGTCATATTACATGCTGTTAGTGTAAACACTTGCCCACAGCTGCAGTCGGGTGTATCTTATGTACAACTATGAACGTTTTGAATAAATAGAAGATATTATGGTCGGAATCGGTCCGACTTCATTAACGAGCTGTAACCACAGCGACATGTCAATCAAACCCCAGCACGGCAGTGATTTGTTAGATTATTTGCCATAATATCTTAATAACGGAGCAAAAAATTAAAGATGGACCATGACGTTACTTATTAGAGGATCCAAATAAGACATTTGAAACCATAATAACCCATGAAAAAAAATTATTGGCTTAGTATTTTCGGATAGAATCACATGTATCTCTATGGGAAAAAAGTTTCTTGGAGCTGGCCGATCGATTCCGCAGTGGTCAAGTGGTCGTATTACAACTTAAAGTAGCTTCTGCGTTGGCCTCACTGAGCAGCCCCGGTCGTTGCCCTTTGGTAGATGTCAACTTCTCATTGGTCTGTGTATCTGACTCTGACAAGACTTTGAAATTTGCATCACTGTTTCTTTCCTAATGACGATTGTGAACAAGCCATGACCCTGTCAGGCTAATTAAGGTCTCAGCTTGCCTGAGGGGGGGGTATTAACTATACAGGGTGCCCAATCTTTTGTTGTGGCCTTTTTTCCCCTTTTCTGTTATTTTGAAAATGCAAGATAAAAATAAAGCTGATTTTGTTTTACATGTAATGGGAATATCTCATCTGTAACTTCATGCCTTTTGGAGATCATTTCACCTTCCCCTGGTTTCATTATTGACATTAATAGAAATTTTTCCACCAAGGGTGCCTAAACTTTTGCACTCCACTGTAGTTCAGCTGGTGCAGTTCTCACACTGTTCCTGCAGCTCGTCTTACTGTATTCCTTCCTTCCTCATCTCCATTGCATATTTCTGTCCCATCTCCTATTTCTGATAACAATGTGCACATCTTTCTTCCTTCAACTGTAGAAAAAAAAACACTGCCAGAACGGCTCTACACTACCAGTCAAAAATATGGTCATGCCCTGTCTTAGTAGGCTTGCTTTAAATTCCTTTCAACAGAGATCATTAACCCTCATCTGGCGTTCAGGTCAAATGGACCCTTTTTTAAGCTTTTTTTTGCTCAGTTTCTTCCTCACAGTGTTCATTTTTGCTTGTTTAATTGATTTTTTCCCTTTTGCTTATTTTTTGGTTCATTTTATTGCTTATTTTGTTGATTTTGCAGGAAGACTTTTCCTTTTTCCTCTACATTTGTTAATTTTTCCTTCACATTTGTTCATTTTCCTTGTTATTTTTGTTCAACTTGTTGTTCTTTGTTTATTTTGTGGATAGTTTTGCTTCTTTTTGTGCAGTTTTGCTGATATTGATGACTATTTTGTTTCATTTTCCGAATAATTTTGCTCATTTTCTTGGTTATTTTGTTGAGTATGAAGATGTGTTTTTCTTC
>JAQQAE010016053.1:0-11873 GCA_029823295.1 Pseudamia nigra
GGGTCTTTACACACACAAATGGTGCGGGACTTGACTGGAATTACTCGTTATCATTCTTACCGCTGTTACTTCTGCAATGTTATATATGGACTAATATTACCCCTGGCTAATATTAGTCCATATATAAGGCGCACCGGATTATCAGGCGCACTGTCATATTTGGAAAAAATTGACGCCATTTAGGTGCGCCTTATAGTGTGGAAATGACAAGTTTACATTTTTAAGATGGGCAGGTGGGCTGAGTACACAGAAACAGTACACAAGTACAGTAAGTCTGCTGTTACTTTCTAATTCTAATGATTCAAGTAAAAGCAGAAGTACTCATTAAAACAATCTAATCATTTGCTGTGATTTTGTTGATCTTTGTGCCTTATTTTGATAATTTTTTAACTTGATTTTTTTGTCTTTCATTTTTGTTTTGTTTTTGTTTTGTTTTTTAACAATGCTGTTGCTTGATTTGTCGTCTTTTACTAATTTTTTTGCTTATTTTGATCATTTTTGTGAACCATTTTGATCATTTTGATTATATTTGCTCATACTGTTACTTATTTTTTAACTTTTTGGTCAACTTCTTGATTATATTGTTCATTTTTATGAATTTACTTGATTACTTTTTTCCTTATTTCATTCATTTATACTTATGTTAATTTTACCATTTTACTTGAATTCTTTGTTCATTGTTGTTAATTTTCTTGACCATTTTGTCATAATTTGCTCATTTTGTTACTTTTTTCCTATTTGATTCATTTTGTTGCTCTTTGTGATTGTTTTTGACAGTTTTTTCATTTTCTTCGTTAATTTATTAATTGTGATCATTTTCTTTATTATTTTGCTCATTGTTTAAATTTAACTGATTGTTTTGTTCTTTTGTAATTTCAACATTTATTTTCCTACTCACTGAGGTGGAGCAAAATGTAACTGAGTAGAAGTACACTTTACATCACAAACCCAACTAAGTAAGAGTAAAGAACATTCTGCAAAACATCTACTACTCAACTCATCGGAAAAACTACTCAGGTACATGTAAAGGAGTAACTGTACTTGAGTACTACTCACCACTGAAAACATGATGAACAGTGTGCAACATCAAAAAAAACAGGTGCTGGACAAAGATATACATAGAAACGTCACTTCTGCTAGTTTAACACAGGGTGCAGATTTGTTTCAGTGATTGGTCAAATTAAACACATAATTAAATGCAGTAGCAAACCAAAAGGGGTAAGATCGCCAGAGGAATTCAGGACTGGTAAGTGTTGTTTGACATTATGACAAGTCGCTGATAAGACTCTGTAAACATGTGCATGTGTGTGTGTGTGTGTGTGTTGAAGCGTGGCTCTGTTCTGACCTTCTGCAGGATGTTTGCTCATTAGTTTTCTGATCCACTGCTCATACGGTCAGATTTACAGTAGTGCTGGTTTGTAGCCAGTGCTTCACCCTTTTGAAACCATAACTTACAGAAGCACAACTGTAGACTTAAAGACGCTCCTCTGCGCTCAGTGATGACTGGTCGATGATGGCGAGAAGATGCAGCATGGGACTGTTGATGCTCTGCGTGTTTGCATTCGTGTGCAGCTACCTCTCTGCTTCCATGGAAGTTTGCACCAACTCATTTGTACCGGGAGCTAAAGGTAAGGATTCTCTACTGTAACCAGGGGTGGCGCCATGGATTTGGGGCTGCATGAAAAAAATATCACTTTGGGCCCCACCACTTACAACAAAAATTTCCGTTTTTTGTGCAAGATTGGTGAGAAATATGCAAAGATTTTACATTTCAACAATATTTATAATTACAACTTTATCTGACTTTTTTAATAATGATTTGTACGTTATGCTTTATTTTTGTTATTTTTTCCTAATTATTTAGTATATTTTTCTTTATTTTGTTGCTTATTTTTGTCTATTTTGTTCATTTTATTATTTTAAGTGCACCTTTTTGTTTACGTTCTGGTTTAATTTGCCCAGTTTTCCCCTCATTTTTTCTGGTTATTTGGTTTGTTTGTTTGTTGTTGTGCATTGTCTTGATCATTTTCCTCATTTTTGTTGATTTTCATGAGCATTCTGTTTATTGTTCCTATATTTTTAATTATTTTGTTCATTTTTTATTAATTCTCTCAATAATTTTGTTCATTTTGTTGCTATTTTTTCATTTTTGTTCATTTTTATTGATTATTTAGTATGTTTTTCTTAATTTTTCTCATTATGTTTGTTTTATTTTTTCTTGATAATTTTTGTTCATTCTGTTCACATTCTTGATTATTTTACCCAATTAGACTACTTTCTTGACTATCTGGTTTGTTTTTCTTCAGTTTGTTCATTCACTGTTGTGCATTGTCTTCATTATTTTCTTCCTTTTCGTTGATTTTCTTGAGCATTCTGTTTATTTCTGCTAATATTCTTGATTATTTTGTTAATCTTTTTAAATTCATTTTCTGCATTATTTAGTTAATTTTTACTCATATTTTTTGATTACTTCCACCCCCAGTGTTCAGAATAAATAGTGATAGGTTCATAGTTTTCATATTTTCCTGGGTCCCTGTCAGTCATGAGCCCTAAAGATTTCATACAGTGCCCCTGAATGTAACTAAATGTCTACTACGTTAACTTACACTATGCAAAGGCTGAATGGAAAATTCTGAGGAAACACCTATATAATGCTTTGGGTTTATAGAGCTAATGATGAAGATACCAATCATGTAATGTCCTGCAGTTTACCAGTAATGAGTGTGCTACCCCATAGTCTTTGGAGGGAATGCCTCCCCTCAGTGTGTTTACAGTTTTATGACATCCAGTAGCTCGTTTCCCTGCTGATTCAGACAGACAGACCTAATAAAATACACAGTAAACTAAGCATTACTGAAAAAAAACTGCTTTTCGTTTTGGCTCACAACAAATCCAGAAAGATGTTCCTCGGGGAGTTGACATCATGCACAAACTTGGGAGGCCCGTTAAAGAAAATGCAAACATTTTCCAAAGCAAAATCAGCCAGTATGAACTGGACCTTATATCTGAATTTTACTGTTTTTAAACAAAGAAAAACACGTCAGCTTCAGTCTTATGAGCAGAAAACGGTTTTATACTACCCTTTACAAAGCCATAAACTCCAGCAGACGTGTAGGTATACACGAATGTGCTAACAGTAAGAAGGGACTGTGTGTGCGTGTGAAACATTCTGGATATTTCGTCAGCTCTTCCCTGAATTCTATGTGCTGGTAAGAGGGTCCCATTATGACGGTGTATATTTTGACAGCCGCCACTAAACTGAACTGATTATTTGTACAAGACTCATCCACGATAGTAGTGACCACAGAGCCAACCTCTGATTGTGTGTATTCACGTCTGCATATTTGAGTGGGTGTCAGATGTGTATTTTTCTATGCTTTAAAATCCCCAAAAAGATATTCAACAAGGACCTTTTTTGTTATATTTACTGGTACTTTGACTCAAGTGTTTTTCAAGTATTTATTGAGATGCTTTAACAAGCATCGTATTGGGGCAAAACCCATACTTGTTAAAGAAAAGATACGATTTATACGGTGTTAACAGGTGAAGTTTCTATCTACAGTTGTGCTCATAAGTTTACATCCCCTGACAGAACGTGATTTTTTTCTTTTGCCATTTTTCAGAGAACATTAATGATTATTAAAAATGTTCTTTCACTCAGGGTTAGTGGTTTGGTGAAGCCATTTATTATCAAACAACTGTTTGCTCTTTTTATATCATAATGACCACAGACACTATCAAAATGAATCTCCTCAAAAGATTACACACCCATGTTAACACTCTGTACTGTCCCTTTAACATCAATGACAGCTTATAGTCTTTTGTGATAGTTGTAGATGAGACACTTTAATTTCCAGGCGGTAAAGCTGTTCATTCTTCTTGGCAAAAGCTGCCAGGTCCTTTAAATTCATGGGTTTTCTTGTATGAACTGCATGTTTGAGTTCTCCCACAGGTGGCTCAACAATAATGAGGTCAAGAGACCGTGATGGCCACTCCAGAACCTTCACCTTTTTCTGCTGTAACCAATGGATCATTGGTTTGGTTTGGATCATTGTCATGCTGGAACATCTATGTGAGCCCCATTCTGATGAGTAGAAATTTTCCAGTATTTTCTGATGACATGATGGATTCATCTTGTCATCAATTTGACCGAGTGTTCTGTGACACAACATCAGTGATCCACCTCCGTGTTTTACACTGGGGATGGCGCACTTTGCTGGTTGACGCCTCTCCAAATGCACAATTAATGGTTATGGCCAAAAAGTTCAATTTTGGTCTCATCACCTCAAGTAACTTGATTCCATAGCTGGTTTTGTCTATGAGGCTTGTATCTGTGCTGTTTGGTACTGTATATTGTAAGCAGGCTGCTTTGTGGCATTGGCTTAGTAATGGCTTTCTTCTAGCAATTTGACCCTGCACCTCATGTTTCTTCAAGTACCTACTTATTCCACTTTTTTTTACAGAGTTTTGGGTGTCAGCTTGGTTTCAACACAATCCCTCATTTTCCACTTTTTAATTAGTTTCCACACTGCTGATTGGCATTCTCAGTTCCTTGAATATCTTTTTATGTCCTTCTCTTGTTTCATAAAGTTCAACTATCTTCTCCCGCAGATCCCTTGATAATTCTTTTGCTTTCCACATGGCTCGGAATCTAACAATGTCGGTGCATCATTGGATGAAATATGCAAGGATCTCTCTCAGACTTTTTATACACACACACTAATTACAGGCAGATAGATCACAGGCGAGGATGGTTGCATTTAGTAGCCATTTAAACCCATGTGTGTCAACTTGTGTGTACGTTATCAGGCCACAACATCCAGGGGTGTAGTTTCTGTTGTCATTATGGTATAAAAAGAGCAAACACAATTGTCTGATAATAAATGCCTTCACCCAACCACTTACCATGAGTTAAAGAAAAGTTTTTGTATTATCATTCATGTTCTCTGTCATGGTATATAAACCTATGAGCAGAACTATATCAATGTGAAACCGGATGAAAAATATCATACATAATCCATTTCATTTGCTTTACATCATTTTACATTAGCGGTGCGCCAAGAAAGTTTTATGCAGCTATGAGCTACATTTCATGAATATGTCTAAACAGGCTGAATAATGGAATAATCAATTTTCCTAAGTACTCCTCCAGTGCAATAGAGGGGGTGTGTTGCAAGCCTTCGTTTCAAAGTCTTGCACTTAACAAGATATAAAGTGTTCTTGGCATCAACAACTGGGACAAAATTACGGCTCAAGACACTCGGAACCCTGTCACTATGTTTCCAAGTGCTCTTTAAGTACTGAACCAATTGCAGACATTTCTCTTGCACCTCATTTGTGCTTTCAGCTTCATGTCATTAATCCTTTTTAATGGAGATTTAGGTTATTGGCAATGATGTTGTGGCTGCTGCAAACATATTAATATGGCAAATCTGACTACAGTATATGTTTATAAATGGCCACTCAGAGGAAAGGTCATTTTACAAAGGAGTTTGTGTTTTTGTTTATTTAAGGGGATCAGGGTGAGATTGGAGATGACGGAGATCAAGGAAGACTGGGGAAAAACGGACCACCTGGACTTCCAGGTATGTACTGCATCCACGCATCAGAAATGGTGGGAAGAAAACAGGTTGCTTGGATATTTAGGAGCCAGACTTTGAAACTACAAACCCTCCTTCCACAGCTCTCATATGTCAGCTCAAATTAAAAGACTGAATAGAAATGTAGCTGACCTGAAGTAGTTTCATGTCTTTTTGGAGAAATAAAGACCCTTTTCCAAGCTTTCCCAATGAGTAGAACAGCGTAGTCATGTCCGAGACAATCTTCACAGCGATGTCAGTCATTTCACCCACCTACCTAACTGAAAATACCCATGATCAGGTCATATTCCTCGCAGACAGCTTGAATTACAATACGCTGAAAGGGAATTATTAGATTTTTGTTCAGTAATGCCAGAAAACTGTCAGCTTCAATAGCAGGGAAGAGAAGTAGATCAAATTAAGGTGCAAATATCAGTTTGCAGGAAAATCTGCTTTGAATTGATGTGGCACAGTGTTGCCTCTGTTTCAGGCAGAGGTGGCTCATACTCAAGTACATTTACGTCTTTACTTGTACCTGAGTAGTTTTTTCCCCATAGAATGTACTTCAGCTGTTCTGCAGAATAACATTTCTGATGAAACAAAATGTACTTCTATTCAATTACATTGTGCTCCACCTCAGTGGGTAGGAGTTAAAAAGACTGAAATAAAAAAAGAGCAAAATGATCAATGAATTTATCAAAATGAATAAACTAGACAACCCAATGAACAAAAATGTGCAAAAATAATCATATAAAGCAACAAAATTAACAAAAAATTAACAAAATCTCCAAAAGCACAAAAAGAACAATGAGGGTTAAACAAGTAACAAAAATCAGCAAGAAATTGAACAAAAAGTCAACAAAATGAGCAACTACTGTATATAAGCAAGCAATGCAATGGTAAAAAATAATAAAATAAATTTAAAAAAATAAAACAATCAATTAAAAATTATCAGAATAATCAACAAAAATCACTCAAAATGCTCAATATAATCATGGAAATAAATAAAGTTTACCAAAATGCTTGTTTGAAGGCTGTAAATTAGGTTGTAATAAATTCCACAAAATAAAGTTAGTCACTGCTTGAGTAGTTTTTTGTTACATACTTTTTTACTCTTACTCAAGTAATTGAGTCATTAGAATTGTACAGTAACGGTACTTTTACTTGAGTAAACTGTGTACTGTACCCACCTCAGGGTTAAATATTCTCAAAAACTGAAAGTGGAATCATGATGAAAGTGGTTTATGTTTGTAGTGTCACCCGAAAATGACGCAGAGCTATCTGACGTCAAATTAGATGTGTATGCTGCATTGTCCTGACCAAAAAATGAAAATAAATTAACCCAAACAGCTGTACACTTCCCATACCCTCATGGTGAAGCCACACCCCTTTTAGTTGAATCCCATAGATTGTACAAAAGACGGACACTGTGACACAATACTGTAAAAATGAGCCAGGTTGTGTCACCTGAGTATATGTACAAACTTAGCAGTGGAGCTACAGGACACTTGCTTGGATCCTAGCCTGGAGGTCTGATGGATTCAGGACCACAATCAGCCTTTACAGCTGCATTTTTTATAGCAAAAAACTTAAAAACACACGGATCGGGATGGAAGTAGGCTTTATTGTAGTAGTCTGCGTATAATCTGAGGTCATTTGCTATATACTGTATCATTCCCATGGTCTTTTTCTCCACATTTCCTGTCTCTTTCCACTTGGTCCAACTAAGTATAAATCTTTTACAAAAAAAGGATGATGACGATGTTTTGAACTCAAACCTACATGAGGAAATCTGCATAAACAGTTTGAAGCCACCTTTGGGAAACAATATTGGAAAAGTAGTTTTTGGTTTGGCTGGTCTCATACAGTAGAATAACGAGGAGTAGGTGGGATGTGTGATTTATAGTACAACCACCAGGGGGAGATCAATGTGTTTTGGTGTCAAGTTTCAAGTGCTCCGAGGACGTCCATTCTTACAGTTGATGGCTGCAACTCTAATAAAACACATAGCTTGCTGATGTCCTTAAGTCATGTAGGTTCTGGAAGATTTTGCTTCTGTGACTCAGAAATCATGTTAGTAGTGAGGTATGGAAGGTTTATTCATATGAGTTTAAATGTGAATGTTAGTAAACAGAACAAACAGAATTCACAGGGAAACAAATGAAATAGACAGTAATGTTAAATTTTATTTTGGATTTGTGGGAATTAAAACAATGTGGGAAACGGGATATGACATACTGGATGTACGCTTGGCAACATGGGCCTTTGTATGGCAGCATTACTGTATATACAGTATATTAGTAGATGTGGGTAGTACACAAATGCATTTACTTCTTTACATGTCCTGGAGTAGTTTTTTCCCATAATATATACTTCTGAGCAGAGGCAGGCTGGGACGTAAAAATGGCCCTGGACTTTTTTTTACCCAGACCAGCCCACCACAACCAACCTGCAGATACTTCAGCACCCCTGCTCTATTGACATGCTGAGGGAGTGGCATTGATGGTAGCATCCATATCCTCACTATATGTAGTCAGTTATCATTTCCTATGTATCATTCTGACACATAGGACATGGGGGGTGGGGGGGGCATGATCCTTGATGGTAACTTGAGCCGGCCCTGAACCGCAGACGCACACAGAACAGTGAATACACACATTAAACACTTTACACACATTACAGGACTTTTTGCCAGGACTGTTTTTGTTGTTTTTTCAGGGTAATTTGATTTGACCAGATTTAAAAGCTGGTTACGCAAAATGCACTTTATTTACTTAGAAAATGTTTAGAGATGTTTTGATTTTTTTGTATTTCAATGTAGCTGTAAGTGATTAAATTGGTTAACGCTGGCGTTGTGCTTGCAGGAGCCTGCTGGCTGCGATCAGGTTGGCTAGCACCAGCAGCATCCCTGCTCTGACCCTGGGTCAGAGGTCAGAGCAGCCTCTGTGTGGTCGGTACAGGGATGGTGTCGACGGCTGGCTTTGATTATTGAGTGGGCTGGTGCTTCATCCAATGGGCTGATGCCACTCAGCAAGAAACAAGTTGCTCAAGCAGCCCACAGAGAGATCGGCCCACTGGGCCTTCTCCTAGTCCCACTCCTGATGGCCAGTCCAACTCTGAACTGTTTTGGAGAACACATTTTACTCTTACTCATTTTTACACATTTGTGATGAAAAAATATGTGCTTCTACTGAGTTACCCACTCAGTTACATTTTGACACACCTCAATGAATAGGAGTTTAACAGAACAAAATAATCAATTAAATTAAAAAACTGATCAATATAATCAACCAAATTAAGCAAAATTAACAATGTAAGCAATAAAATTAACAAGAATTAGCAAAACTAATAAAATATACAAAAATAACCAAAATAATTGAGAAAACTAGCAAAGCTGAGCAAAGCAGTCAAGGACATTGTAAAATGAGCATCAATATAAATAAAAACCCTGAGCAAAAGGGAAGAAAGTAATCAGGTAAATTAACAAAAATGAGCAATATAATCAAAAAATTGAACAAAAAGTCAACAAAATAAGCAAGAACATGAGCAAAAATTATCTAAATGATCAAAAAGGTTGAGAAAAATGAACATCACACAAAAATAATCAGAAAAATTAGTAAAGATGAACAAATTAAGGAACGACATTTGTTAAAAAAGACAACAAACAACAATCAGTTTAGAAAAAAATAATAAGATAAAACAAACAACAAAAAATATCAAAATGATTATGGAAATAAAGAAAAAAAAGACCAAATTACCCATTTGGAAGCAGTATACTAAGTTATAATAAACTCCCAAGTTGCAGAGTTACTCACTATTTGAGTAGTTTTTTATGAGATTTTATTTACCCTTACTCAAGTACTTGTTTTTATAAGTACTTCAACTTCTACTTTATTATAATAAAGTCATTAGAATTTTAAAGTAACAACACTTTTACTTGAGTACTGTATGTACCTCTGTATATTACAGACTCAAATCCCTTTGGAGTTTGAAAGGTATTTAATTGTGAACATATTTAAAGCTTACATTTGATTACTTTGACCAGTGATGATGTGGGTGAAGGACTGGAAGGCCACCCACTTATACTGTCATATTTAAACAGAAAAGTATGGCTATTGACTTCATCCCACTCATGCTTAAAAATATTATTTGTATTACAGGTGTAACATGGTTTGAACAAACAATTGTGAAACATTCTGTGCTGCAAGCATCCCTCCATAACAAGCCTGGTTTATTTAACCCGGGCAGCGGCCTTTACATGTTCTGCTTCAGACAGCTTGTTTCCTTTGCCGTGTCGTAGATACAGAGCTCGACTTTGCTCTTTGACAGACACACAGACAGTGATGCATTGCTGTGTTTCTGTGGAGGAAGCAGACGTGTTAATTGCTACTGAGGAAAGCAGTGGCGTCCCGCTTCGCCATATGTGCTCCAAGTGGGTCGGTGGAGTAGCACGCCAACCAGCCATGCATATAATGTACATAAATGTTTGCACACACTTTCACTGAGGCAAACTTACAGTAAAGGCTTTGTGCGTATAGACACAACATACACACAAAACATAATTGTATGGACAGACGCACACTTACCGAAAGCCACTGGTTCCTGGCCCTCTTCCCCTTTGCAGATGTTTGTTTTATACAATAACTGATGTCCTCGTACACATAGAAATGCACACATCAGACACACACTTCTCAGTCTGTGTGAAAGACAAATGCCAAGACCACTTGAGTCACTTCTAAACTACTAGAAAGAACAAAGAATATATATTGTGCCATACATGATCTCTGTTCAACTTTTCAACTTTGTATTATTCAACGGTATAGCAAACCCAATCATTATGGCTTTTTTATGATTACTGTATGAATGAATGTAGGTTTGATGAGTGCTGCAGTATGTCAGCAGCTCAGGACATGACGCATGTATTCCCTGTCTCAGTTCAGGACATTTTACAGGAAGCAGTTGCTTAATTTTGGAATTTTACAATAAAGTGACTGGTGGGCAGCTGTAACAATATGATACTCCAAGGTTATTAATGTCAACAAACAGCTGTTGATGCCATTTTACACATGTTCATTCTTTCTTACTGAAAACAGATGTGGTATTTCAAGTGGAAGCTTCATGTAATGGTCTTAATCCTTACGTAGAACCTGTTGAAACATTCCACAATAATACACATGTACAACAAATGGAAAATATGGCTCAAGACTTTTGTTTCGTGTGATCCAGTTCTTCCTCCACTAAGCTCTAAGAAGCAGAAATACTGGCAATTATATTTGCTTCTATGATTAAACGATGTGAAATAAATGGCCTAAAGCTTTTAAATCTTTCACATTTTATATTAAGCCTTAAATAACACCTACTCCCTTTATGCCAATGTGAGCTTTTTGAATAGCTTAGGGTTGTTTTAAACATGTCTCAGCTCTGTAATTAGAAAGAAAAATGTGTCCTTCACCGCCTTCACACTCCAGCAGCTGGAGAATCCAGACGTTAGACCAGTTGGAGGGGTTGGCCATTATAAAGACTTACTGCAATGATAGGAAGGACTGTTATCTGAAAGTCTAGATGGACGGTTTAACTGGCAAGCCTAAGCACCGCAAAAACAACATTAATCAACTTTTATAGACACAGAAGGAATAACAAGAGGCCAACAGATTAAATAGCTTTTTACAGCAAAAAACAAACACCTTTAATCATTTTTCACAATCATCCTCAGGTCAATATAGTCCAAGTGTTGACTTTGTAATGGTACTTCTCAGACACAGAAAACTATGCAGAAATTACACCCGGTTTATAGTGAAATAATGACATTTTGGAAAGGTCGTGGCTCAGACCTCACACAATCCATAAGACCAACATACATCGCCAACGCTTCTCACAAGTTGTCAAATTGAGAATCAACATCAGAAAGTGGGAAATGGGAAATAGCAGGTATGCAAGTGTGTGTGTGTGTGTGTGCTTGGGTGTGTGTGGGGGTGTGCTGTGTGTGTGTGTATGCTGGTGTGTGTGTGTGTGTGTGTGTGGCAAATCCCTCTAATAGCAATAGGCCTCTCCAATGCGTCACTTAGTATTTTAAATGCCATCAATTTCAAGTTGAATAGTTTCCTGAGGAAATACTCATTCAAGTCCTGGCAGTGAGCCTCAGTTTCTTTACCCTGCAGTTTCCCACACACACGCACACACACACACACACACACACACACACACACACACACACCCCCACACACACACACACACACACACACACACAGTTTGGCATAGAATTGGTGAATGATAATAAACAGACATGCAATAATT
>JAQQAE010016055.1:0-11872 GCA_029823295.1 Pseudamia nigra
CCGGTTGGGGTTAGTGGACAGAGGAGAGACAAAAGAAAAGAGTAGAGATAGAACAAACAAACAACACAAAACACTAGTATAATAAACTTTGGCTTTTTCCATGAAGGTCACAGCATATTTGGTATCAACGTAGTCAATAACCCACAGTACATGACATTTTCAATCTCACTACATAGACAGAAATGTATGTAGGGTAAAGTTCAATCATTTCAGACCTTATCGATCTTCAAGGTCAAAGTTTAGATCACAATATATACTATAGGTTAAAATAGGTTGTTTTTAATTCTGTGACCTAGTCACAGTCCAGGGACTTTAGAGATACAGAGCCAAATGTTCATACGGATGGATGTGCAGCCTTGAAACTGACCTATGATGTTTTTCCTTGAACCTCACAGTATATTTTGAGACAGCACTGTCAATAACCCAGTTATTTTGTATATGACATTTTCAACCTGACTACATAATTAGAAATGTACGTAGGGCAAAGTGTACTAATTTCAGAACCTACTGATCTTCAATGTTAAGCTACTTTGATGAGTGAGAAGTGCCATGGAGACTAATCTATAACTTATTAAAAGTTGGTGCCCTTCTCTCTATCTAGACTATCCGTGTGATAAGTTGGGTTAGTTTGGGTTCAGGAACTTTGGAGATACATCCAAATAAAATGTTCGGACAGACATATTTGAGTACATGCAAACAGAGTTCCCCACTGTGTTCTGGAACCAGTCCATCTTGTTGTCCAGATGTACACCAAGATATTTGTATGCCGGCACCACCTTGATGTCCTCACTGCCAGTATTGACTGGCAGAAGTCAGGGTCTTAGACTTTCAGAAATCCAGAACCATTTTCTTTGTCTTGGTGGTGTTCATCAGTGGGCCATTTTTGGTTTGTATGAAGTCTACGTTGTAACATAAAAGCTGTGAAGATATAAACTTCATCAGTGTTGCAAGCCCTGAGAAATTCTCACAAGATGAACAACTGAGAAAACATGAGCCAAAAAAATTCTAAATTTCAAAACATCGCAAGTTGCAACCAATCTGTCTGGCCAGCATTGCATCGCATATCATTGTGCTGGAACAACGTGTATGATAGACTGTAATGTAAATAGTGACCCAAAACCAACCCAGAATAAAAAAGCACCAGAATTAACTATGCTTTTACTTTCCTCTCAGATTCATGTAAACTTACAGTAATATACTGTATAAAGCAATTATTATTCATTTTCTTGACTATTTTTGAAAAACCTTTGTGAATTTTCCTCATTCACCCATTTTCTACACCTTAATCCTTGCAAGGGTTGGGGGGCGCTGGAACCTATCCCAGCCAACTTAGGGCAAAGGCATGGTGCACCCTGGATTAGTCGCCACTTCATTATTTTCTTCATTTTGTGTACTATTGTCTCTATGTAGTCATAATTTTCTTGATTTTTTTTGTTCGTTGTCATGATTATTTTGACCATCTTGGTTCTTTTCTTTAGTGTTTTGTTGTTTTATTTTCTTAACTGTTTTGTTTTTTATTCATTTTATTTATTATTTTGTTCCTTTTTGTTTAATTTGTTGATCATTTTGTTAATGTCATTGATTCCTTAGGGTACTTCTTTTTTATTTTCCTTGATTATTTTGTTGAGTTTTGATTGCTTTCTTCATTTTTTCTTGATTATTTTATTAATATTATTATTATTAGACGAAAATGACTAAATGAATTAATTTAATTTTTTCTAGTTGAGTTCATTGATTATTTTGTTCATCTTTGTTCATTTTCTTGATAATAATATACAATTCCATTCCTTTCCTTGATTATTTTTATCACTTAGTGTATTATTTGGCTATTTTCCCTACATTTCTTGAGTATTTTGTTCATTTTTGTTCATGTATTTTATTGTTTTGTTCATTTCCATTATTATTTTTTATTTTCCTTGGTCTGATTTAATGTTGTGAAAGCTATTGCATTCTTGGGTGGTGCTAATAGATCAGTCCATTTGTGCTAAGCAAAATGGCAAAGATATATTGATTGACCTGCTAAAATCAGCTTTTGGGTTCCACATTTAACATTAAAGCACATTCAGAACAACTTTACCATTCAGTGGCGGCATGATTTGGAGCATGGTATGACGCCATGTTCAAAGCACAGTGGTAAGTCTTCCAGTCTGCACACCAGGCTATATTGACCTTTCATGGGCAGGCAGGCAGCTGTTGCTAATTGTTTACCACCACCTCTTGTTTCTTCACTATCTATAGTTTAATGAAACAACTCACCTGCTTTCAGAACAATTCTCCATTCTGTGGGTTTCTTTCTTTTATGTTTTGTGGCTGTAAGGCATTATGTACTGATGAACACCACCAAGACAAACATTTTTTTCTGCCTGGACTTCCAGAAGTCAAAGATGCCTTTTCAACCAGTCAGTATTGGCAGCCTAGACATTTAGGCGGTGCCATCATACAGATACAGTATATTGGTTTACATCTGGGCAACAAAATGGACTGGTTCCAGAGCACAGATATACTCTATCAAAAGGGACAGAGTCACCAATTTTTCTTATGCAGGCTCAGGTCCTTTGCTGTGTGCCTTAAGATGATGCACATCTTTTCCCAGTCAGTGGTTACAAGTGCATTATTTTATGCTGCAGTCGTATATAGTGCAGGACTGAACATTATAAAAGATCCTTCATCCCCACAGCTATCAGACTGTTCAACATGACAGCTCACAGCAGACTGAAGATGAACTATTTTTCTTCAGTTTAATTCAATATAAGTCAACTTTTCAGTAGATTCCAGTACAGTTGCGAGGAACTTGGGGGTGATCATGGATCAGGATTTATCCTTCAGTTCTCATATAAAACAAATGTCCAAAAGAGCCTTCTTTCATCGCCATCATATTGCCAAAATTAGGAATATGCTGTCCCAAAGGGATGCAGAAAAAATAATCCATGTATTTGTTAAGTCTAGGCTGGATTATGGTAACTCATTATTGGCAGGATGTCCAGATAAAGACATAAAAAGTCTCCAGCTGATCCAAAATGCTGCAGCACGAGTTTTAACTGGGGTCAGAAAGAGAGATCATATTTCTCCAATACTAGCTTCTTTTCACTGGTTACCTGTAAAATTTAGAATTGAATTTAAAATCCTCCTCTTAACTTACAAAGCCCTAAACAACAATGCTCCATCCTTTATCAAATACCTTATTGTTCCCTACAAACCAATCAAAACTCTCCACTCTCAGAGTGCAGGTCTTCTTGTGGTTCCTAGCATTTCTAAAACTACACTGGGAGGCAGAGTCTTCAGCTACCAAGCTCCTCTCCAGTGGAATCAACTTCCAATGTGGGTCCGGGATGCAAACACACTCTGTACCTTTAAAACTAGGCTTAAGACTTTCCGTTTTGACAAAGTGTGTAGTTAAGTCTAGGTCAGGTAAACCCTTAATCTTCCCTTAGCTCTGCTGCAAAGTTCTAGGCTGCTGGGGGACAGTGATGCACTGAGCTTTGCTTTCTACTTCTTTCTTTATCTCCTTCTTTAACTCTTCCCCTACCCCTCTCTCGAAATCTTTTCCCTTCCTCTCACTTACACTTTCTCTTGCTTGTTTCAATAAAAGATGCAATAACTCATAAGCATCTGCACCAAGTTACTTGAAATTTGATATCGACCTACCTATCCACCTACCTAGCTACTGTATCTATCAATCTATCTTGTTGAGTACATCTATGTCCCCTTTGAAGATGCTATTTCTGTCATGACCCACACCGATGGAGTCAAGCATGGGTAGGGCGGTTGCCTGTGTTTATATGTCTGTCTGTGCTCTAACTCAAGAACAAGTGGAACTAGGGTCACCAAACGTGGTACATGCCCCACTCCAATGTTATTGAGGTCAAAAAGTCAATGGTCAAGGTCACTCTGTCAAGAAAGGTTAAAATACATTTTTGTCTATAGTGACTGTATTATTGAAGCCAGGAGCAAGAAATTTTAACACATGTTAGAATAGGGTTTTGAACACCTCCTGAAGGTCAAATGGCCTTGACCTTGTATTTGACCTCAAAGATTGGTAGGGGTCAAAAATAGGTCACTAATTCACCAAGTTTGACATTTACTTCATAGCTAATAATTTAATACAAATGAGAAAAGAGGCGTTGAACTTGATATAGGAACTGCATTAATTCTTATATTTATCCTTAATTTTCTAAAATATAGTTTATGCCATGGCCAGTGGGGATTTGTCACTAGCAACTGAAAGTGAAACTAAAATGGTGGAAGAACATCTTTCACCTTTTCATTTTCAAAACAAAGCCATTCATTCAATATCGTCATCTTTAATATCCACAATATGACACCATTTTATAAATAGGTATGATTTTAGTCAAGAAAATATGCAGACATCGCATGCATGTAATCATAAACTGAATTCATTGACCATTGACCATAATTTTACATGACCTCTTTTGTTATTATTATTATTTTTGTTTCATTAAACTATATGTTCTCCTGTTGAAGGTAAATAAATACATTAATCATAGTTTCTGATCTTAACAGTTGACTCTATTACTCATTGCTGATATTTTCTTTAAAATGTTTGCACAAGTCAGCTCCATAAATGAACATTTATAATGTCTTGAGGGCTGCAGGAGGCGGGATCTGCATCGCTGATGAGTGCATTCTAGTTTGTCGAGCATACATGTATGTACGAGCCAACTGACAGATGACATCATCCCACTCCAGCCAATCCCATCCCCTCTCCAGGCACCTTTTTTGGTAATCCTCTTGCTTGTGTGGCGCTGTCCGATCAGCACTAGGCTGCGCGCACCTCTAGAGCCAAGAATAGTCCTGTTGACCACAAGCCACATTAACAGGGCTTACAGTGACAGACTCAGCCTTGATTGGACCTTCTTTCTTTTTGAACATTTTCTAGCGCTGTTTAGTAAGAAAAAAACACTAATGGAGCTGATTCTTTCTGCTGACCTGTGCGTTTTGTGCGCGCTTTTACGCACGACTTGATCTCCGTCCTCGATTCTGTACAGTTTTTGGCTTTTTTTCTTTCAACTGGACTTTCCAAACAGGTGAACACGTCCGGTATGTTCCTACTCTTGTACGGATTGTTGTGTTGTAGTGCACTGGGCAGCAGTCAGGTAACCAGAGGGCAGCCAGACGATGGGAAGCGCTACATTTGCCGGGCGATCCCCATCAGCGGCGACAGCAGTTGCCCGGTGACTTTACTGCCCGAATTAAGCGCCGGGAGTCAAGAGGAGGAGCTGAGAAATACTGTGATGCAACTGAGGGAGACCATCCTCCAGCAAAAAGACACCATTTCCAAACAAATGGGCACCATCAACGAGTTAACCACCAAGCTGTCCCTGTGCGCGTCTGCCTCCAGTGACAGGAAGAACGACAAGGGGGGGTCATGGGGCAAAGAAAAGCAAAATACAATGGGGGATGTTCCCAGAGATCCCAATGACACCATAGACAGTCTGGGGAAAACCATGCAGGGACTAAAGGACCGTCTGGAGAGCCTGGAGGTAAACCCCACCTGTTGAGTACGGTGTTCATTTTTGTCGTTTTGATGATTATTTTTGCTGTGTTTGCCTTAATTTCTTGATAGTTTTGTAGATTGTTTTGTGATTTTTCAGTAACATACATTTGTTCACTCAACTAACTCTGTTTTTTGTGTCTTTTTTAATTTATGATGTGCTACATTTCAGGTTAGTCTTTGCTTCTGTTTTGTTCTTTTTGATTTGATGTTGTGAATGAAGGGTATAGAAATGTTTGCTGCTAAAGAAGGAAAATGCAATGTACAATTAATGTAAAAAAATAATGAACAGAAATGTAGTAATATAATTAATAGTTAACAGCTAATATTAAATACATGATGAAGAAAAATATACAAAACAGGTAAATGAACAAAATTATCATACAAATTTTCAAAATATTCATCAAAATGAATAAAAACAACAGTGATCAACAATATGAACATATGAAGATAAACCAAATAATTAAAATACTCAAAATGAACAAAATCATCAAATTGTCATCAAAATTAAGAAAGGTGAACAAAAAATCACCATAAATGAAATATTCAACAAAATGAATAAAAACAAAGCTAAACAATTAACACAATGAACAAAAACTGAATCAAATCATCAAGAAAATGATCATTGTGAACAAAATTGTCAACAAAATGAAAAAAGTGAACAAAGAAATCACTTCTATTTGCCTTTACTGTTAATTTTATTCAACAAAATGAATAAAAACTGAACAAAACTATCAAGAAAATGCTCATAATGTACAAAATATTCACAAAATGAATAAAAGCAAATGAAACAATTAACAAAATATTCAACAAAATGAAATTTAAATGAAATTAACAATTAACATGAACAGGAAAAGAACCAAAAATTAAGAAATGACCAAAATTATAAACAAAATTGACACATGTGAACGAAAATATTTATCAAAATGAACAAATTATTCAACAAAATCAATGAAAATGAGCTAAACAATTGACAAAATTGGCAAAAGATATTAAGGAAAACTTTAAAAATGAACAAAATTACCAACAAAATGAAAAACGTGAAGAGAAAAATCAACAAAATGAGCAAAAATATCCAACAAAATAAATAGAAATGAATAAAACAATGAACAAAATAAACAGAAAATGTGCCATATAATCAAGAAAAGGAGAATTTTCAAAATGAACAAGATATTCATCAAAATGACAGAAAATGAACAAAAACAAATAACAACATGAACAGAAAATAAATCAAATAAAGGAACGAAATTATCAGCAACGTGAATAAAAATGAACCAAACAATTAACAACATGACCCAAAAAATACAGAAAAATTGTGTACAGTATTGTCAACAAGTAAACAAAATTATCAACAAAAATCAAGATAAGAAACTTGAATTTTAAGTTGTTAAGAATAAGATATATATAAGATGTATAAGAATGAACTCAACAAAGTGAACAGTGAACAAAATAATCAACAAAATGAATAATGTGAGCAGATTCTGCAGCAAAATAATCAATATACGAATCAAATAAACAAGGAAAAATATCAAGAAAATAAACCAAAACAAAAAGCAGAACAAAATGAACAAAAATGGACCCAAAATATTCAATAAATGGTATAAACTGATGCAGTTTTTAATTTTTATTTATTTATTTATTTTTTTGCTGTACATGAATGCACATACTCTAATATGTTTACTCTAATGTGTTAACTCTTGGAATGTAAAACCTACTAAGACAGACTGTATGAGCAGTTACAAACAAGAAAATTCAGAAAAACACAAACATTAACACAGTCACCTAAAAAACAAATAAAAGGGAAAACAGTAGTCAAAGAATACACAACAATCAACCATGTAATGGAGAAAATGAACAAAAATGAGTAAAATACAAAAATGAAAAATGAACTACTCTTGAGCAGAATGTGTTTGTTCATTTCATAGACAATTCTATTCACCATGGGGAAAAAATTGTCTCTTTCTGCTTAATTTGGTCCATTTTTGATTCTTTTCATTGTATTTTTTCCTGGTATCAATTTTGTGCTTTTTTAAGTTAACTCTTTATTCTTATACATCGTATTATCTTTTACATTTAAAGACAAAACCACACAGAAACATAATAATATTTGGGTTCATGTCTGATGAAAAATTTAGATGCTCGAAAATCAGTTTAGAATAAATTTTTTGAGTAATGAATTAGAATGAGTTATTTACAACTTCAGCCTACACCCTTCTGGTTATTTTCTTAAATAGTTTTTCCTCTTTCTTTATTCTTAACATTGTCTTTACACCTGAAAATGAAAGGAATAAAAATGAAAGTGGAATGCATAAAATGAAATATTTGTTCAATAAATTGATTATTTTGTTAATTTCTGTTTATTTTGATGCTCATTTTGTTCCGTTTCTTTTTTTTTTTTTTGCTTATTTGGTTGCTCATTGTGTTTTTTTTTTTTTTGGTTTTTCCTTGATCTTTTGGTCTATGTTGTTCATTTTTGCTCATTTAATTGTTCGCCTTATTTATTTGTGTTTGCTTTGTTTCTCATTTTGTTCCTTTTTACTTATTTTGTGGCCTATATTGTTCATTTTTTCTTACTTTGTTGCTTCCTTTCTTCATATCTGCATACTTTGTTGCTTATTTTGTTACCTTTTGCTCATTTTGTGGCTTATTTTGTTCAATCTTGCTCAATTTGTTGCTTACTTTCTTAATTTCTGCTTGTTACTCATTTTGTTTCCTTTTGCTCATGTTGTGGCCTATTTTGTTTATTTTTGCTCATTTTGTTGCTTATTTTATTCATTTTTGCTCATTTGCTGCTCATTTTGTTCTTGTTTGTTCATTTTACTGGTCATTGTGTTGCTTTTTACTCATTTTGGTGCTTATTTTATTTAGTTTTACTCATTATGTTGTTAATTTTGCTGATATATCTTGCTAATTTTTCTTCATAAAATTGCATTTTGTTCAGACACTTTTAGACCCACATCCTTGATTTAGTGAAGTGTGTCTTTTCACAGGATCAGCAGGACTTTTGAACAGAATAAACATTTCCAGACAGTGCAGTATTCGGAAACAGATTAAATGTATCTTTGGCAAACCGTCAACTTCCTGTTAGAGAACAGATTATGGGACATGAGATCATGAATGTGCCCCAAGAAATCTCAGAAATCTCTCTTTCCATTTCTGTTAATGCATTGCATTAGTTTCTGCTGTTTCTCCATTATATAAGTATAAAAGAGGAACCAAAAGTGAAAAAAAAAATTCAAAAAAAGACTTAAATATGCAAAAATTGTCTAAAAAAAGAAATGAAGTAAAAAAATAGGGAAAATACTCAAGAAAGTTAACAAATAAGCAATAAATTGAACCAAAATCAACAAAACCATCATGACATTTAATGAAATAAGAAAAAACTTGAAAGAACGAACAAAACAATCAAGAAAATGAAATAAATAAACAAGAAAATGAACATAATGAGCAACAACTTTAATATAAATTAATAAAACAATCAGTAAAATGAAACAAACAAGCAAGAAACCGAACAAAATAAGAAACAAACTGAGGAAAAATTAGCAAAGTAATCAAGTAGGTGAAATTAGTAAATGAGAAAATAAACAAGATAACAAATTAAATTAAAAAATGAGCAAAAAGATCAAGAAAGCAAAACTGACAAAAAAAAAGAAAATGAATAGAATTAGAAATGAATTGAACAAAAATTTACAAAGCAATCAGGAAAATGAAATAAATAAAGAACAAAACCAACAAAATAAGCAACAAATTGAACCAAAATCAACAAAACCATCATGACATTTAATAAAATAAGAAAAAACTTGAACAACAACTTGAACATAAATTACCGGTAATAAAACAATCAGTAAAATGAAATCAATAAAGAACAAAATAAGCAACAAATTGAAGAAAAATGAGCAAAACAGTTATGAACTGAAAAAAATAATCAAAATATTGATACAAAATGAGCAACACAACTCAGAAAATTTAATGACTAAAAAGAAACTAAATGAAAACAAACAAGATGAGCAAAAGTGATGAGAATAAGCATTAAAATGTATCAACATAATATCTTCATTTTGACTATAAACCATATCAATCCACATATTGTAATATTTTTGTATTTCTTGCTTTAAATGCAAGATAAAATCTACAACTATAACATATTTTGTTCATTATGGTGTATTGTTTGGAATAATAGCTTATGTGTATGGTCAATGACCAAAATAAGCACTAAATCAACAAAAAAGTAACAACAGTCAACAAAATTCAGAAAAGTATGCAAAAGAATCAATGAAATAAAGTTTAAAAATCAGAAAAATCTGACAAAATTGACAAAAAACGTGAAAGAAAAGTCAACACAATTAGCAACAAATGTCAACCTACTTTTCAAACAAACATTACAAGCGCAGTAGTCCTTAGCTGGATGAAATTGTGCGTGCTCCTGGCTCCGGTGTGCTATGTAAAGAAGTACTAGTAACATGGCAAGTGCACACAAGGCAAAGATTTGAAAAAATATATGCATGACAACAGGTGGACACAGGTAGACATACAATAGAATAGACTGACTTTGGATATAAGTACCGGTATATAAAAGTACACGTAACAAAAACAGATCTATTGCTCCACAACAAAATTATAAAACAAAAGGGATAAAACACTGCACTAATCATGTGAAATATAACCATATTGCACATCAAATTAAACAGGAGAAACTGTGCAACAAGCATGTATTATTGATATTTGCAAACATTTAATTGTCTGGCAATTAAATGTGTGCAGATATCAATTAATCCTGTTTAATTTGATGTGGAAGGATGAATAAAATTTAACTCACGAATCTGCTGAGGCCGAACAGTGTGTTTGGATCCACAAAAGTCCTGCGTTTGTTCCGTTGTGTTCAACCCTCCTCATATCCACAGGTGGCGGTGTTGGTCCTGACGCACTCCTTTTAAAAACGCATTGCTTTTTTTTACGTTTCTCACAGGTTTATTGATGTCTGTGAATGGACAAATACAAATGAGTTCTGCAAACAATTAAAGGAACGGCATTAACGGTGAATAAAGACAGAAATAATGATGCATGCTGATAAAATGCTGATTGATGCTATGGATGAGGAGGAGAGATTTAAATCGCTCAGCATGTCATGCAAAGGGAGGCTTGGAGTGTAAATGAGTGAAATAAAAGCCTTAACCTAGCATCTTTCTTAGGCTCCATGATGAAAAAACACAAAACAAAGCATTATTTCAGGTGAAAAAAGGTAAAAAAAAAAAAAAAAACAGAAAAAATGTACTTGTTACCCAAGTTTTTGCTCATGAGCTGGTACAAAATTTTACCCGATGTCTTCCTCGTAACCCGAAAAAAACCTAAGCCAATGCACTCGTACGCTGGGGTAGCAGTGTACTCATAAATACATATGAGTACTTCAGTAAAAGTAAAAAAAAAATCCCATACAAACGTACTCAAGTGGTGGGTAGCTTCAGATGTGGAATTTGTCACAGTATGATATATTGCATTCACTTTGATGCTTATTTTGTTGATTTTCGATCAGTTTTGTCGGTTAGGTTTTTAACCACTGTTGTTGCCTAATTTACTCACTTTCTTGTTTTGTTTTTTGTTCAGTTATTTCTTCATTTTTGTTAACTTACTCGATTATATTGGTTATTTTTGTTCATTTTGTTGCTTACGTTGTTATTGTTTTGCTCAATATTTTATTCTATTGTTCATTTTGTTCATCTACTTGATTATTTTCTTCATTTTGCTTACATTGTTGCTTATTTTGTACATTTGTGCTTATTGTGTTTTGTATTTTATAATATTCTTCATTATTTGGTTCAGTTTTGTTAAAAAATTCCACATTTTTAAATTGTTTTTTTAATATGCACACTGAACAGCTGGACCCACAGGAAGCCTGTTTTGTTCATTTTTCTGATTATTTTGTTAATTTCATGCTCATTTTGGTCAGTTTTTGTTTATTTGTTGCTCATATTTGGGAACATTTTTGTACATTTCTGCTAATATTGATACTCAGTTCATATTGTTTAATTGATTATTTTGTTTCTTTAAAAAACAAATTATTTTGTTCATTTCAAGCCTTTTTTACTCCTGCTCACTGACCTGTGGCCATATGTAACCGAGTAAGAGTAAAACGTATTCTGAAAAACAACAACTCTCAGAAGTGCATTTATTTATTTATTTATTTTTATTTGAACATTATTAAAAAAAAAGAAGAATTCAAAACAAAACAAAAAGCAAACCAAAATCAAAATGTTCAAAAGGAGTGGGAAGAAGCCAACGCTTATAAAGTCCCACTCCCTTTCCATCCCAACAAATTACAATATCACTCTTAATCATCATTATCCCACAACCACATTCACCATA
>JAQQAE010016056.1:0-11872 GCA_029823295.1 Pseudamia nigra
AATGGATGGATGGATGGAGGCTCTTACCCATTTTCTTTGCTAAATCCAGGTGGTGACTTTTATTTGGACAAACAGCATAGCTTCAATAGGGAAACAAGGATCTTTTTTATTGAATGCAGACTAATTTATTAAAATAGTACAGTACTAATTTTGCATGTAACCAGAGGCAAGTAAAAGTATTGTTACTTAATAATTCTAATGACTCAATTAGCAATACTCATAAAAATAAGTACGATACTTCTACTTATTCTTCTACTAAGTGTCTCACAAAAAAAAACGATACAAGTAATGAGTAACTTCATCACATGTAATTTATTACAACCAAATACACTGAGTTTAAACAGGTATTTTGTCATTTTTGTTTCTTTCCATGATTATTTTGATCATGTTTTGTTGATTTGGTTGATTTTTGAAACTTATTTTGATCATTTTTAATTTATTGTTGGTTTTTGCTTAACAACTTCATTTTTTATTTGTTCATGTTTACTAATTTTGTTGCTCATTTTATTCTTTGTACATTTGTTAAGTTCTTTGTTTATTTGGCTTGTTTTTATTGTAATATTGCCTATTTTGCTTTCTTTGTATTCAATTCCATGATTAGATCGTTCATCTTTGTTAATTTACTTGATTATTTTCTTCCTTTTTACTCATTTTACATATTTGTCTACAAGTTATTTGCAAGTTATTTTACAAGTTATTTGTTGAGTTGTGTTTATTTCCTCGATGCTTTTGTGTATGTGTATATGTGGGTGTGTGTGTGTGTGCATGGGTGTGTCCCATTTTGTTCTTTTTAGTTCATTTTGCTGCGTTTTGTGATTCAAGTATACAGTATTTAAAGGAGTAAATGTACATAACTGCTATCTCTGGATGCAGCTGCACTTTTTAAATCCTTTTCAAATTCCGCCCAGTGTGGTAAAGAACACTTTCAACCCAGCACTGATAAACAAAATACCACATCTGTAACTGCAACCATTCCCCAAACAGACTCCAGATGTTAAAATTGATTTTACAGCTGCAGCCACTCTCCTGCTATACATGTGACTACGATCCAATGTCCACTGGTCATCTATTACCGACATTAATATCAGCCCCGAATGATCCTCACAGTCGATGCCACATCTAATTACGTGTAGAGATGAAGTCCGTCTGGGCCTCTGATTGCCCGTCTTCCGCTCTTTATGTTCTGTTCAATGGGAAGAACATTGATCCGACTATATCCAGCCTTTTAGCTGGCTCATATCTCATCCAATGCAATGATACAGTTAAATGCTCTCATGTGGGTCTGTGTCGGCTAACAAAGAGCTGATGAACTGCAGAGGCGATATGTTCACAACTTGTCGTATCGACCTCAATACATACTGTATACAGCTGCAGTCGGTTCTAACCACAAGATTATGTAAATGAATTTCATTGCCTGTCATCTTTTAGCTTTGTTTTTAATACAGAGACATTTAAGGTTTGTTTTAGTTAAACAAATAAAACCATGTGGCTGTGTGTGCTGAAGAACTCAGAGGAAATCTACAAGCAGAAGGAGGCACACAGGGAGGGTATGGAGAGTTCAAATAGGAGCGATGAAAGCCTGGAAAGAAACAAAGGACATTGTTGCACTGAGCTGACATACAAGGCAATGTCCCTGCATGCAAGGATATAAATTTTGAAATGTCTAGATCTGTGTCTTTTCCTTGATGGTGGTCGATACAGGGTCGACAAATACAAAATGCAGGAGCCTTGTTGTAAACCTGACACTGCCTGTGACATATCTCACTCCCTATGTCGCCCCATTGCCTTTTCTCCAAAGCCTGTAGAATTGCACCTTAAAGTGTGTGGCCCTAGCGTGCTCTAGCACTGAACATCTATTTTAGCTCAGTGATTGATGCCCTCCAATCATCTATAGAAAAGTCCTTCCAGCTGCACAGCCATTTAGCCTGCAGCCAGAGTGATATTGATCTGAAAGGTCTGAAATGACGGAAATTGAATAGCACCACAGCTAATTATGTAGTAATGAAGGCAGGAGGGAAATAACCTCACACATTGTTAGCTCTCTCACACTGTGACCTTGATTGAAAGGAAAAGGAAGATTTGGGGCCTGATAGCTGAAATGCATTCAAGCTAAGATGTCATTTGTCCTGCCTAGCAGATGGTGTGAGTCTATAGTCATGTGCAATTAGTGAAAGACAGCAATACACATCACTCTGATAAGCTGTTGAGAATGCTATTTGTGCCACATGTATTGGCAGGTAGGCATTTTAGCTGCTATAGACATACAAAAGGTTATCATGAATGGAGGACAACGTTTGGCATCAGCAGTAAGTACATGCAGTATGGATTTGTTTGAGCAGCAGATATCTCTTTGATCTCCTCTTGTATATCTAATGAACAGATTATTGATTTGATGTCCACTCATCAAAAAATACTGGGACCACAGCCAGCCCCTGCTATGATCTCACTACTGCTCTTTTTTTAACCCACCATGATGCCTGCATCTACAATGCTGTCCCCTTGTGGTGCACTGACTGCAAGCATCTGGAGCTGTTAACCTTATGCCACAGTGAGGTCATGGCCAGCAGCAGCCACTTGGTGGCAATGTTGAGCTGCTAAATGGACCATGTTTGATGAGGACGGACTCCCACCAGGAAGGTGGGAACACTGCCAGTGATGTGGCAAAAACAGACTCACCGTCAGGCTTTATGGTGAATCACAATGCAGCATCACAATGCAGATAACAGCACTACACTTCTCTGTTGTTTGGATGTTACCTCCCATAAAAATCAAACTATGCATATGCACAACCAGATACCACTGCAAATCAAATGAAATGTTACCTCATGCTTGTTTTTCATAAGCTGACAATATCTGTTTTACCCACACAGTCACATACACATATACTGACAGGCTGAGCAAAAGACCTTCCAATATTATTGCAGACACTCTTTCCGTTTGTTCTGATTCTGTTTGAGGATTTTAAAACAGCGGGTGCCTTGATTTCACTGACAGAAAGAAAACTGATCTGTCCTCCATTTTAAGCATCAATGTCCAACATTTAAGGGGTTAGGATGATTGCACATGAAGAATATAATATTCACAATTATACTTGTTTACTACTGTAAATAAGGCAGTGTTGTGTTTTCACTGCATGACAGGGGTAGATATATGTATATACATTGCAGATTACCTGGTGATCGCCATGTCGTTGGTCATGTTGTGCCATATGTTTCCACTGTAACTCATAATGGGCATGTTTTTTTTTTCATTTAAGAATGTGTTGTATACAGCACTAAGGTACATTACCATCACCGATATATCTGAGATAATATCTCTTTTACTAACTTTACTAAACAGCCCATAAAGGACAAAACAAACACTAACTCTAATATGGCCTTTTCACTTAGTGCAATAGCATGAGGCAAAATGTATTCAGTTGCTCTGGGTCTGCAATGTTACCTCGAGATACCACTAAATATTACATGCTGTGCCTTTAAAGAGTTAATAGTTACATGGAATGAAATCAAATTCAACTTAAGTTAATCTTTACATTCAAACAGCATAAAAGAAGTTCATGGTTAGTAAAAGCAAATCAAACAGGCTTCTCTGTAAGTGCTTCCAGCCCTCGAGCTCTGCTTATCTGGCTTTGTCCACATTTAAGAAGCAGCTGGGCAAACAGTGTTTTGCAGAGTCAAAGGAGCTCCATGAGATGGCTGTGGACTTAATTGCATTAAGCTCATTGCTGACTCTAGTGAAGCGCTCAGCACTGTAGGTGGTTGGAATCCTCATTAGAGTAGAATCAGTTATGACGAATATTGCTTTAAGAAAATTTTACTTATGGAAAAGAACCCCATTGGGATGTTTCTCAAACCTGTTCGCTTGACTGCAACATAAAAAAAAAAATCAAGAATCACTTTGTCATCATGCTGAATCCTGCAGCTTCTATGCTCAAAGTCTTTTTTCATGACTCTCTGATCTCTACAGACATCAAGAGGCAATGACCAAGGCTGCATGCTACAGTATGTCCCAAAATGCCTTGTAAAATCAATCACTGTCATTTTAACAGGAAGATATGACATAAGTAAAAGTATAGACTAAGACGGGAATTATGCTGGCCCTGATAAATATAGCCTTACCTGTAAATATAAATATATTCAGAAAAGAAACCTGCACACCATTCAGCCCTTCTTACTTTCTGTATCCTAGAGCACTCAGCTCCTGCCTGCACAAGTCTCATTTAGCCATCACTGATACCAAATCAAGTTACTGTGGCCAGGGGATTGGCACAAAATCGATGGCATCACATCTTGCAGTGGGAACGTCTTGCATATTTAATATTCCTGAAGCGGCAGGACAAAAAGAAGTATCTAGGAGGAAGAAAGAGAAGGGAGCAAAACTCAGCAGCAGGCAACTATGTTTTGACTGATGGACCCAAAGATGCTATCTTATGACCTGGTATCAGCAATAGCTCTGCACCTTGGACCTTATCTATGCTCAAAGCGTATGGCCAGGTCGCCACTGTTGACAAGGGTGCCGTGAAAAAAGGAAAAGAAAAAGAGCAAGCCTATCCCTCTGTTTACTGTATAGTCACTTTGAAGAAGACAAAGTGCAGAAACGATAGGCTATACAAATATGCATGTATAAATAACTGTAATGCAGAGCTTTCAGTAAATGCAGGCTATCATTTCTCTGAAAGATGAGTTGTGGTGTATTTCATCACTGAATGCTCAAGAGCAGCTCATGTGATTTTTAGACTTGTAATTCCAAGTCCTTCATTTATCCATTCATCCATCCATGCAAAGTATGCATTGAAAAGATACACAGTTAATTTATGGCTGTAGAGTATAAATTGGAGCTCCATGTTTTGAATGTCACCTCCTTTGTATTTGAATTCAGCATAAACAATAAAATTAATTTCTGAACAGGATGCCTGTTATTTCAATTAACAGAATCAATGCATCCTTGATGTTGAGAATAACTATCCCTGGAGCAGAATTTAATGAAACAAGGCTCTGGCTGAAAAATTATTGTAATCCCTTGACCGTCCCTTTGGTTCGCTTTAGGTAAATATGTGCTGTGAGTGAATCAGTGCCAGATATAAGTGACTCACTGTGGGTCATTACTGGTCACACTCCAACATGTGAAATCCAAATCCATTTCATATCAGCTGTTACTCATGTGGTCCATTTGAAGTAGATAATGAAATAAAACCCAGCGGAATGCACCTCACTGAATCTGAGATTATATGATGGGTAATTAGGTAGGTAATTAGTCTTGAAATGTTAAATGCATGGTGTGTTTTTTCCCAAGCACAGAGTGGAAAAATAGAAAATGTCAGCTCAGTTTGACCTGGCGTGTTTGATGGCAAGTGCCATTCAGAATTGTGTAAAATGTGAGGTCACATGCTGCACTCAGAGCAGCAGTCATGGGTCAGCTGTAACGTCCCCAAAGCTGGACAATGCCCTGCAGCAGATGAAGAACCATTGCTGTAGAATATAGCCTTAAGGTATTATATAACTCAGAGAAGTCTACAGGTAAAAAAGTTGGTCAGCAGAGGGTTTCTATGGCTTTGAAGACTTTTTTCCTACAAAGGCCACAGCTTTCTGATGATACAGGAAGTGGAGTTGAGGCTTTCTTCAAGGTAGTCTCAGCAGGGGATGAGAAAATGATCAGGCTGCCTCCTAATGTCATTCTGTGGAAGTCTGGTCAATTTGGAAAAGACCGTGGGTCAGACCCCGAGCACCCTGGAGGTATTACAAACCCTGTCAGGCTTACAAACACTAGGGAATCTCATGGGAGGCACTAGAATATGTGGATAAGGATTTCTGAGCAACCTTACGTAGCCTGCTGCCACAGGGAACTGAATCTGTATCTGCCGAAGAAAACAGAGTGCTCGATGAGTATTCAGCTAGCCCTCCAGTAACTAGGCTACTTGTAAATAATTGTATTCTTCAATACCTCCAGCACTAAGGTACCTGTCAATTCTTCTGCTCCTTTAGGCCTTTTTCTGGCATAATATTGTATTCTTAGTCCTGGAGGCAAGGCAGATCCTATGTAATGCCTCAGAGGAAAACATGGATTCTGCCCAAAATAGTTGCATTGTCTCCTCCTGTTCAGTTGCATAACCCACCTTGACAGTGGGCACAGAATGGCAAAGCACCGGAACTAATATATCATAATGCCTCAATTTTGAAGAGAGAGCACTCATAATTTATTCACAGATCTCTCTTTTCCTCCATTTTCCCCTCTGATCAAATCAAGCTCATGACAAATATAATCATAGATAGTGACAAGAGAGGAATGGAGAGAGAAGTAAAAAGAAAATGGATGAGCATCTTGGATTTACTAGAGAAGAATTTCATCAAATGGCAATTATGCTGTGGTTATGAGGCACTTGGAGGCACAAAAAAATTGCTAAAGGTGATCATGTTGTCATTGTGGCCAGAGGAGGATGCCGAGGTTTACAGGTCTATAAGATGGAATGACTTGCCAAAACCTTTCAGCTTTTTATGAGAAAATGCCTCAGAGGCATGTAAAACCTTTAAATCTTTATTAAAGACCACTTAAGCTGCCTTTATGATTCCTTACAGCACTTGCTGATGGATACAGGCTCAACCTTGCTTTGTGGTGGTGTATGACAGCTATAGCTTACGAGTAAAATGGCTGAAGACACAATGATAGAAAGCATGTTACTGTTGTGCCTCCATGACAGACTGATGAAACTGAGAAGGAAGTACTCAACATTAAGACATCCTTTACTGTTAAGAGTTGGGGCCAATGTCACACCTTTTGATGATCTAGTCAGGTTACATCAATCCTGGACTACTGGAGTCTTAGTACTCAAAACCCACTTTGAGTGAAACATTTTCTGAGGTCTTTGAAGTAAAGCAAAACCAGAAATAGCCTTCTTGGTCTGCATTAAAAAGTCCCTTCCTCTGGAGTTTCTTACCATGACTCAGACGGACAGAGAGCGAAAGGATCACTACATTCACTTATTATGGTTGCATAATCCCACAAGGGGTTTTAGCTCTGTCCCCAGGTTCAGTGGAGCTTAAAGCCCATACAAGGGATCCCTGACTCGGGTCGGAGGTGATCCCTCTTAGGGTCCCTGTCCTCCCAGGTATGAAAGCTGAGTGTACTGTATGTGACTGTGCAGCCAGCCAAGCCCAGTGGCCCTGTGGCTGCCCACTCCTCTTGGTCTCCCTCTCTATCCATTCGCTTGTTTCCTTCTTTCATAGCCTTGGTTTTAATTGCTTTGAAGCTGAGCGCTCACCTCAGGGAACTCAACAGGATGTTTTACAGAGCTTTGGGGAGATGAACTATTAATAAATAATACCGTTGCGGGTCCTCTTTCTTCACCTCCTCCTCTACTGTGGAATGGAGTGGTGCGTAGTAGAAATGTAGCTTTTGGCCATTCTTCTGTATTTTGGGAATACCAGAAATGATTAGACCAATAAGCAGTTCCCTTTAAAAAAAACTAACTCAAACGGTTTCATCAGGTGAGTAAAAACATTTTCGAATTTACTTAGGTGTCACTGCATATAATTTGTGTACAGTATCTGAATGAACCTGCTCATTTCAGTGATATATATCTGGAATTATTACAAAGGAAAAAAAAAACAGGTATTATTAGCTCCCAATGGTGTGGTGAATTCAGCTACACTGTGCACTGGGCATGAAATACACATAATTATTAAATCCACTCTTATCATGTGTAATATTTCAAAGGACTGTGCCCTGCACATTGCACATCATAGAGTTAAGCATTATTTTTTTTAACCTTGTGCTGCTGGTTAATAGATTATGCACAGTAAGGAAGAAAGTTATAATCACGGCAGTATGATTAAACCCTCATCAACACAAAATGTCTAATTATCATTTCAAATGAAATCTACATCACCTAAGTGTTACATTTATTTTTTTGCTCTTTGTTTGCTCTCTTCCTACTTACAGTGGCTGTCTGACTCTATAATGTTTTTGCTTTGTTGTGGTGCTTCAAGGCAAGACTTTACACTCAGGTTTTATAAGTGTGTTATGTGTCTCTAAAGCTTTTATAGCCATATTGACCTTATAACAGAGCTAAATGCTGAGGAAACAATGGTTCCCAAATGCCTTCACTAAAAGCCTGCCCATCCATGCTTTCATTCAGTTCTACCCAAAGGACAAGAATTTATCTCACTCTGAAAGGAAATATTCACCCTTACACACTTAACTTTGTTAGAAACTGATCCTATTTTGCAGTTCTTTTAAACTACACAGTCCAATCCCTTATTTGACTGCTTTAACTCACTACCTGATTTTAGAATTACTAGTACATATAGTTGATTTAAAAGACAATCGATGTCTACATATTAGTAGACAGCAATGTAATATAGGACAATGAGAGCGGCAACATGTCATTCTGTATGTACTTCGTTTTTCTTCATGGGACCTAAGAAAAATGGCTGTCTTTGTCTCATCCTCCTCCGGTAAGTGTCTTTATAAATCAATAAATGTGCATGTACGGGTGTGTAATACATATTTTATATGGGAGTTTTTGTGGGTTCAGAACGGATGAATTGGGTCTACATGTATTCCTATGGAAAAACTCGCTCCGGGTAATGAATGATTTGTCCAATGAACGTGACACTGGAACAGATTAAATTCGTTAGCCGGGGCACCACTGCAGTAACTTAAGGTAATAAGGGAAAGAGAACATTATCCACAATCGGGTGTGTAGAAAATTACACGCTGTTATGTATTTTTTACTTTGAAACAAAGAGAAAAAAAATGTATGATATGCTTAAGATTCCCACTGTTTTGCATTGACAATATAGGCAGTGCATAATGTGCCTTTTGCTCATCATTTGGAAGAAAAAGAGTATACCCATAACTCCATGTGGGAATGTATGAAAAAAAATCTGATTTCTTTTTTACTTTGAAATACAAAGACCCATATTTCATAGGATGTAAACCATTTATTCTTTATGCGACCCCTTTGTTTTTGATTTCCATTACCAATATGGGGCAAATTTGCCATTTGCAAGTAAAGCAAATTAGGCCCACGTTGGGGATTTACAACAAACATGAAGTCACATAAAGAAACATTGTTTTAGTTTTGATAGCTCCTGAATCTTCTGGTTTATTCTCAGACAGCATGTAAAGCTTTCTCATGATGCAAAATTTCAGTTCCCTAGGCCATGTAGTTCCTAAAATATTGACATTTGAAATTAGATAAAAAATTGAGATGCCGAAATTGACAAATACGTTCCCTCAGTTGGCCATATCTCAAAAAGTCTTTATCGCAGTGCTTTAAAATTTTATATTTAAGTGCATCGGAATAAGGATAAAAAGGCATAACTGGTAAAATTATCAGAATTTTTTGAAACTGAAGTGCATAGAGCATTTGTTGAGATGGCATAGAATAACCCCATATGAATACCTCCAACCTGTAAACTTTTGGGACAGGTAGCACTACTGCTTTCAACAAGAAAAGAAAAAAAATCACTAAAAACCCTGTCATACGGTGCCTGTTTTTAACAGAATTCTGGGCATCTTATCAGATGCTGGAATGCTGCTGTATCATGATGGAAAGAGGAGATACAGTATTTAAGTTTGAACAGGAAAAGGAGCCAGGAGATTGATTTCGTCCTAAATGAAAGAGACTGAGATCCATTTTGACAAACTATGAAAATGTGCTTAAATAAAATTCTGTGACCAATGTATAATACTTTTAAGGAGCCATTCTGCATCATACTAAAACAGTACCGTACCTACCCCTTGATGCTTTAAAGTTCCCTAAACTAATAATATTTCTGCATTTCATGTATAACTTGCAATTAGAATGCAGGATTTGTAGAGTATTCTTATAACATTGCCACTTTTATTGTAATGGTATGTGGTGGTGATGGGAATGCAGTACAACATGTTGGTCCAAAATCTCCAGTAGGTGTTGAGTTGTTAATATCTTCATATTCATCTGTACTGATCCCTTGTACCTTATGGATAAAAGGCATTGTCAACCTAGAAGAAATTCCAAATAAGGTTTTTCCTATTAATTTGTTAAGTATCCATTTATGTTATAAGATTAATAAAACAATAATGCAGGGGACAGTGTAAGTACTTATAAGGGATTCGTTGCTTTAATGAAGACAATACTGCAGGATCCCACCTGGTATGTATGGACCTGTTTCTCTGCTCCACTTCCCTTCCCCAGGCTATGTGACTAATTAGATGCTTTAATGCATCATGATGGAATAGGGAGATATGGAAGTTTAAAAAGGAAAAGGGGCTGGGAGATTGATCTTGTCCTAAATGATAGAGAAATTGATCACGCCTGCACGTGGTGAGGGGAGAGGAGGGATAGCGTTCCCTAATGAGGAAGAATAGCCATTAGTGAGAGAGTTAACAGATATGTGGGCAATCTCTCACGCTGATTAAAAAGGCTTATGAGCGCTGTGACGCATTTGTCTTTCACATTCAGTGGGAATGACGGGTGAGGAAGGGAAATAGAAATGGCTGAAAGCCTGCAATGATGCTCAAAGTCAGCCGTACCTGCTGGTTTTGTGAGGAAAAATAACATTTTAGCTCCCAACAAAAGCATTTTAGAGCGACAGCTTCCCATGGAAATAAGCTACTACTTACAGTACCTAGGTAGATAGTTTGAAAAAAAAATCTGCCTGTCCATCTTGCTTAATAAATGGAAAAAAGTGCTGCACATGAATTGAAACACACGTGATGTGTTATATCTGCATTAAGAACAATGTGATCTGTGACTGGAACAAATTTATGATTAGTATTATTCATGTTGCTCTGTCTATTCCCTCACTTGTAGCAAACACTCATCACAAACAATGCAACTGTATTTCAACTTCACAAGATCTAATGTTTTAATGCTTTTCCACAAACAGATTTTTAGATACATCATGCAATTCTTGTTAAAAGCTCAGTGTAGAAGACTTGCATGGCTTGGATGGATGTAATTGTAGAAAATAAGTGTAATATTCATAATTATATTTCATCCAAATGGACCTCCTGTTCTTTCCTGTGTATCATCCAGCATTTAAGTAAATGGTCATTACCCAATGTTTAAATCTGGACTCATATTATTACTCCATTAACCAAATGTCCAGAATGGACAAAAAAAAAAAAAAAACGTGTTCAATATTACAGAGATGATTTTACAAAATATATGGGTATCATTAGTAACTTTTGAATAGAAAATAAGGGACAAACTTTACCATACTGAAAAAATAAATTAAATCCAAAAATGAACCATGTAAATATCAAATGATTTGTAATTTATGCCATCAAATCTTAAGGTAAAATAGGACCTGATAATAAGCAATTGATCGTTTTCTCCTTAATGCTAAAGACACACCCTCCTCGCTCGCAGAAACATAAGTCAAGGATTAATCAAGCATTTACTGACACCTCAGGCCATTTACAGACTTTACCTAGATCTGTGGTTTGAAACTGAGAAAAAGGTAAGTCAGTTGAGAACCATTTCTCATTTACAATGACAACCTGGGCCAGAGGCACATATGGAGACAGACAACCATTCATACTCACATTCATACCTAGGGGCAATTTAGAGTGACCAATTAACTAGACACAGGGAAAACATGCAAACTCCACACAGAAAGGCCCCGCTGTCCAGCACTGGGATTGAACCCAGGACCTTTTAGCTGTGAGAGCTACCCACTGCACCACCCTGTCACCTGTGTTTAAATGTGAGTTCCCCCTCAAAGCAATTACAGCTGCTTTTTGAATTTGAATTTTTGTAAAAACTATATGATGTGTGAACACATCAAATATTCCTGTAGAGAATGACCCATCCTTGTTACCTCCCCTGACAACACACCCTTGTTCATGTGTGATCGGGTACAGTTGCTGCAGCCACACCCCCCCC
>JAQQAE010016057.1:0-11871 GCA_029823295.1 Pseudamia nigra
GTTGGTTAACAGCACTGATGGCGGTCGTTGTTAACCTGGGCCTCGACCGATCCGGTTTGGAAGTCATATGAATGATTGGCATGTTTGATTTGGCATAGGTTTTGCGTTGCCTTCCTGACACAACCCTCTGCATTTATCCGGGCTTGGGACCAGCGTAAGAAAGAACCCTGGCTTGTGCCCCACCTCACGGCTGCATTAAAAAAATTCTAAATTGATCGTGCATGAAAAAAGAATGTTAATGCGTGTAGTGTCTTACCTTCACTCACTGCAGACAATGAGAGTAATACCAAGCTGAGAATTATTCACAATGGCAGAATATTACACGCTTCCATTTTATAATGTCTTGTACTATGTGATTGTTTTAGTGAAAGTAACTAAATAGTAATCAGTAAACTTATTACACTGCACAGATGCACATGCAAGTAACTAGTATTATGTGATACATTACATTTTGAAAGTAAGTTGCTTCACAGAGCTCCTGGTAAAGATAAAGAAAAAACAAATAAATATATTCAAAAGGTTTCAAACCACCACAGTAAGTACTGTATTTTGGATTACAGAAGATCTACATACAACACTGCAACACACTGCATGGATAAACTTAATGCATCATTTTCATTAGTAGTTCATTTTTTCTGTGTTGTCTTCTTTTTATAGTTTTGCTGGAATATGATCAAAACATCAAAATATGATCAAAACACTGACTGTATACTCCAATCAATTTGTTATACCTGTCAGACTTCTAAAGGCCTTGTTATTGAATTAAATGAATGGATTTTAAACTTCTGAAATGCCACCAACAGGTCTTACCATTGACAGTTAGATGCACCCAGCTGCCGTTGTGGAAGGTGTCATACTGCTGTTCCAGCATCAGCACCTTACACTCATACCAGCCCTGGTCGTCCGAACGCACGTTCTCTATCCGCAGGGAGGACTTGCCGTGCAGACTGGCCCGGCCTGGTGGACAGAGACAGAGATGAGGTGTCAGCAGGAAGGGACACGCGGAGGTGAGAAGGACGGGTGGATTGAATTTAATGAAGGAAGTGGAGGAAAAGAGGAAAGAGGTGAACAAAGAGCAGAGGGAGAGAGACAGAGAGAGAGAGAGAAACACCAGATGAATGCTAAAAGGAAAATCAACTTTTAGGTAGTTCAGATATAAATATTCAGGGTTCACAGAGTGCACTGTGATGTGTTTGTGGAGGCGTAACCTCACAGCCCATAAGACCTGTTTCTAAACAAAGGCACTGCACACTGTTGCAGCTCAACTCAACATCAAAGTGGAACTGTGACTGTGTATGCACTGTGAAATCTGTCACTTAAGCCTCAATGCTGTTGGGACGTCCTCATCTCCATGTGTGTGGCAGTCTATTTTAGAGATGCACTGAGGCAAGGACAGGTCATTACTTCCTTTTGAGAGGAGGGAAGTGGCCAACATGACAACAGAAGACCCTCAGGGTTACACGGGAGTCACAATCCATTATAATAGAAATTGGCTTTTGACTTGGAGAGTGTAGAGTAAGGAATAGCTGCATTTGACTGTAACAGATCAAAAGCTGGATGAGGGAGGATTGATGATGTTGCTCCAGGCAATCTGGCAACTGGATCATAACAGATGTCGACTAGCAATAAGGTCTAAACAAAAGGCTTTCAGGGAGCACACGTTCGCATTATCAAAGCCTGGCTATCCCTCATTAATCTCTCACCCTGCCATATCCTTTCCACTTTGTGAGTATTCCTCACTAATTTCGTTTGTTTGTCTTTCTGAATTGCTTCAGCAGCACAACACAGCAGGTAAGTAAATATATCAACCACACTGACGGCTGTCTCTGTGAGTTAAGGAAGACGCTTAAAATGAAGTTTGTTCCCTGGACTGTGTGTGTTTGTATGATTGTGTGTGTGTCCTGGTTAAGCTATTTATATATCAGATTATATTTGTCCAGCTTCCAACCATGTCTGTCTCTTCTCTTGGCTGACTGGAAGGAAATGAGAGAGAGGAGACACCATGAGTATATGGCTTAATGAGTGTGAGCTGTGTATTAATTCCACTGTATACAGTAGGCGGATCTCTCACTGTGACAGTGTTTGTTCATACAGTGCCTGCCCTTTGCATACCCTCTCATTTCTCTGTACCTGCGATTAAACAATTTGTCCAAAGAGTTTACTGGATGCCCTTATTTGACTTGATGCATTCAAGTATAAAACTAAATGAAAAAGAAGTCGTGCATGAGGGTATTGGTGTACACTGTGTGATTTCAGACACAATTCAGACCCAATTGGGAGCACCCCCAGCATTCGCAAGTGATTGCAACCAGAGATTGTGCTTCACTCCTGTGTTGCTCTGAAAGGGAAGAGTGGAAAGAAACAGGAAAAAGGAAAGTGGAACCCACAGAGGTGAAAAAAAAACACAGTATTTCAGCCTAGTACTAATTGAAAAGGAAGGTGTGGGGTGACTGATCTCACCCACACAGTGTACGATGGCACAATCACATGTGTTTGCAGCCAAAATGGCGGCACAATTTATTATATCTTGATGTTTACACATTTCTAAAATCGCACAGTGTACACCAACCTTATGTGCAACAAGTAGTTCTCATTATTCACTGAAATATAAAAATTATATTCTGAATATTCACATAAATTGAGATAAAATTCAACACATTTCAATTTTAAACTCGGCCAAATACACCACAGAGCTGTTAAGGACATGAATTCACTGAAAATCCTTTGAATAAATGTTACATTAATTGTTCAAAGTGGAGACGAGCCCCAGTGGGAAAGAAATTACCCTCTTTGTGTACAATTTTCTGCACTTTGCTCTTTGCATATTCATTAGTCATATGTCACGGTCCATAAGCATTTCATCTTCTCTGTCAGAAACAGCACTTGTACTGACTGGATAATGTCAATAGAAAAACAAATTCATTCAAAGCATTACCAAACTGTCAATACCAGATTGTGCACAGGACAGAAAATGTAGGCTACTTGCTTTTGCTATTTTACTTTTTATTCATTTTTGTCTTCTATTTTTATTAACACAGGAAAATCATATACATCCTGCAAGCTCTATTTCCCCTAAATTCCCAAAATATCACACACTGCACCACTGATGATGATGATGTACATTGTATATACCACGAGTTGCTGGCATGGCCTCCGTGCTTTCTGACCTCCAACGTCACATCACTCTGCAGTTCATACAAATTGATCTGCACACTCGCTGATGCTGACTACATTTCAAACATCTAATAGCTAAAAACTACCAGGATAGATTTATGACTCATATCAGTAAGATATGATTTGCATGACAACCTGTGTTTAAAATACAGCAAATAGTAATGTAGTGGTAGACAGCAAATGTCAAGTTATTTCCAAAATATGAATAACTGAACAGCAGTCGTGATGTAAGTGTTAAGCTTGAATGGCTATATCAATCATTACCACATTAACGATTTGTCATGTCTGAGGTACAGTTTGATGCTAAAGAGCTCCTGAATTTAGAAAGTTGTTTACCATTTAATAGAAATGCCCCACGAAAAATAATATTGCACTAGTTTTATGCTCTACACCATCTTCTCATTCCTCCACTTATTCACAATCTTTGTTACATTTGGTGGATACTAATAGGCCTCCTGTCTACGCAGCTGTCTACAGCTATGTTCACAGGCACAAGTGGTGCAAATCAAATTTTTTGCCTGTATGTGGCCCAGGTCTGTCTTTTTTATGGCAATGTGAATGTCAATCCGATTTGCGCCATTTCCATATGTGATCTTAAAACGGATACAGATGTGGCACTTTGAAATGTGACTTGAGTCTGAACTGTCATATTGGAATTGATATAACTGATATGATTCTGTGCTGAGAATGACCACTCATGTAAATAGTCAAGACAGTTTTATGGATGTAGTCAGTTGAGAGACTGTGAGGTGTCAGATCTCATTAGTATTTGTTGTGACACGTCTGTAAAAACTCACTGAGGTAAAGTTACACCTCTTTCAGACTTCCAACTCAGTCGGACCCAGGTCATTTTTGTGTATGAAAGGGTTAACCTGGGTGAGCTGACCCTGCATGGATCTGACTCGGGTGAGACCCGGGTTGATTGTGGAGTGAAAGGGAGCAGCCTGGGGGACTAACATCAGGGACGGGGTGATGTAGGGCTTAGAAATGAATTGTACTGGTCAGGAATGAGGGCACATTGTAGTGATGTAACTGTAGCTTGGAAACAAACCTTGACCAAAAAGTACAGTATAAGTATACAGTATATCCAGGAGCTCCTCACCGTACGAGGAGAGGATGAAATCGTCAGGCAGCTGACCAAAAGGGACAATGTTGTGTATGCCAAGGTAGCGCAGCAGATGATCCAGAGAGGCATCCACCAGTCCCAAAAGCAGATTACCAATAAACTGAAGGTATTGAAAAAACAGGACAAAAAGATCCTCGACCACAACAAAAACAGCAGCAGTGTTGAGTCTTTGGACTGACTGTACTACAAACTGTGTCACAAGATTTTCAGACACACATCACTTGCTAAACCTGTCCTTCTCTCCTCCAGCTCCATCAGACAGGTCAGAGAAGAAATTGCCATCGCCTAATGTAATGTGTTGTGTTGTGTCTGTCCCTGAAAATGACATGCTGTCAGCCCATTCATTTTTAGCCCCTAAGTTCATCAGAATGCATCAGCCCGGGTCCGTCCTGGGTCCTGTCTGAATTGCCACAACCTGGGTTGGCCCAGCTTGCTTGGTATGGACTGGCTTGGTATGAATTGACAAAAGCAGGGTCACTGAGGTCCCACCCGGGTTCTTGGGCTGAAAGGGATATTAGACAGATATTCACACATTCAATCCATGATCAATAGCTCATAAATGGCAAATGGTTAAGAGATAAATCCTCTGTGTGATTGTAGTAATGTAGACAACCAGATACAACTGGAGTTTCATTGAAATCAGCCGCTCTTCCAGGAATATGAAATATATTGATCTCTGTGCCAGACCAGGGGAAAGTAAAGCGTGTGGGGACTACCGGTATCTACAAATTGCAAAAAGGTTTTTGATAAATCAAAGTGTTTTCTCCTAAACTAAGGGTTGTATTATCACAGTAAAGAGGTAACAAACACGTGCAGTGACTTTCATGTCCATACAGTGCTTCATTGTGAAGTTACTGAATGTTATTTATGCCATCTCGTTGTTCTTACACGTTGTAGACTGTCCCCACACACTTTTCTTTCTGATAGTCTAACATTTTATGAGCTATTGATCACAGAAGGTCAAATCTGTTCGTTCTGTTGTGCATGCTGGCCGGTTAAGGATCGTTAACAGTTCATACACTGAACTGCCAAACATACACTGCCTGGCCAAACAAAAGTCTCAAAAATTAATTTCTTGATATTGGCCCGTCAGATTAAAAAAAAAACACCAATACCAATGTATGTCAAAATTCCAAATATCAGCCAATAATCAGCCCAGCCAATAATCGGTCGACCTCCAACACCTAGTGCGTACTGTAGAAGCCTGTGGGGGCAGTGCTATGATCTGGGGTTGCTGCAGTTGGTCAGGTCTAGGTTCAGCAACATTAAGTGTCCAAAGAATGAGGTCAGCTGACGACCTGAAAATAGTGAATGATCACATTATTCCATCAATGCAATTTTGTCTTCCCTGATGGCACAGGCATATTCCAGGATTCATTAGGCTCAAATTGTGAAAGAGTGGTTCAGGAAGCATGAGACATCATTTTCACACATGGATTGGCCACCACAGAGTCCAGACCTAAACCCCAGTGAGAATCTTTGGGATGTGCTGTAGAAGACTTCACACAGTGGTCTGACGCTCCCATCATCAATACAAGATCTTGGCAAAAAAATTAATGCAACTCTAGACATAAATAAATGTGACATTGTACCAAAACAATGCCACAGTTAATGACTGACTATTTTTTGGCCAAGCAGTGTTTTAGAATCTGATACATGACACATTTTAAAGTCATGTGAACTGTCAACAAAGTGTTACATACCACTCATGCACAGGACATCAGACTAGATTGACTACAATATGGCAGCAGTTTACAATGACCTCCACTGTAAAGCATTTCATTCATGGAGAAGATAGAATAAAGCTGTTGTCCAGCTGACTTTAGTACAGCTGAACAGAAAGTAGTATATTCACATCAAAACAGTCTTTGTACAGCCTTTTGAATTTGAAGCATGGGTGATGCCATCAGCATGCAATCCAGCTCCAGAGTATTGTTGAAACTGAAAAAATGGCCAGCGCACAGTAAGATACAGTAGGCTACACACAGAAATGTCACTGTTACATCTTAACTAAGGCCAAGCCTTTTTTCGTAATATCTGTGGAGCAGTGATAGTGTGTCATTATGCTGTCAATAAGCCCTGCAAAGAAGTTTCTTTGTTGCATATTTAATTTACACACACTTTGGTACAAATTAATAAAAAAAAGGAAGCAACAATATCCTCTGGCCCTTGGAGCAAAAAACAGGATATAGAGATGGTTGAGGCAGCCAAGTGGACACATTTGATGCACAGAAATCAAATATTTCTTCAAGCTTTATGGAGAGTTTGAAAGTTAGTCCAAGTCAGCGGTACTGACAACTAAAGTGACAAACCACTCAGGGGCTTTAGTGCCATTTAAAACAACACCCTGCATACTCTGTCCTCATTATCTGCTTTTAGCAGTGATTATGTCATCATCACATACAAAACCAAGCGTGGGCAAACTTCATCAAAGTTACACAACTGTGAATTAACTGAGCAAAGCCTCAGTACAGCAATTCCACATTTCAAACAGGTTCTAGTTATTTAAGTAGGGTACATACCCTGGAAATAACAGGACAAGCAAAGTGCTTGTGCCTAGTAGACACAACGGAGGAATGAGTGCCATCGCTGAACAGAGTATGATGTTGTGATCTACAAGGCACCAAAAAATTAACCTCTTAAACCTTTAAGTCCCCAAATTTGGGGACTCTGGACAATTGGGGATACTATGGTACAACAAAAAGGTCTGCACCAAAAAGCATAATAAACTGCACTAAACATATAAAAATGTAGTCATACTACACATCAAATTAAACAGGAGAAACACTGCTTTAAGCACAGATAAGATAATCATATTTACACACACCAAACACAACACCAACATCAAATATCAAAATCCTAAAAAAGAGACCTAAAAAGATACTAGAGCTTATTAAATTCATTAACAGGGTTGCCAGTCAACTTCATGGATGAATTAAAATCCTACTATTGTACAGGGTGTTTCAAAAAGATGGACCCAATTTCAATCCGGTATATTTCTTCATAGCAACATGGGACAATAACACAAAAGTTACAAATGTTTTAATGAGTTCTCAAGTTTTATTAGCCATTTTATAAATGCTCTATATGCCCTTCATCTGCTGCACAAAGAGCATGAAGACGATAGTTGAATTCATCCCAAACGTCCCTCAGAGTGTCTTCATCCACTCTAGTCACTACTGCTGTGATTCTGTTTTTGAGGTCATCCAGATTAGTCGCTAATGGTAGCACAAAAACACAGTTTTTGATGTATCTCCACAAGAAAAAGTCACAAGGTGTAATGTCTGGGGATCTTGGAGGCCAAGAGGATAGCACCACGTCATTGGGTCCCATGCAACCAATTGAGAGCGGCACCTAGTGGTAGTTTTTAAAAAAATTCTATGCCCTGCCCTTTCATGTGGTAAGCATTTCATTCACGGGCAGTTCATAGTTGCAGAGATATGGTGATTTCAAATTGTGTCCATGTTTTTGAAATACCCTGTATTATAAGACTTGGCAGCCACACAGCAACATGTTTTCTGGCCTGTGGACCATAGATATCAATACAACTAATTTCACAATGTTATAAAAAAGTAATAGGAAACAGTAAGGTTCTTTTTTGTGTTTGTCACAGTATCACAAGCGGACACTACGGAAAATGGCACCAAAGCTGAACAGGAGTAATAAATTTATAATAAATTCATCCTTAAGAGTCCAGGTATTCAAATATGATGTTGCAGTAGATCTCATTAGGCTTTCAACCCATGCAGAAATGCATTGTCTACATTGCAACCTTAACCTGCAAAGTAGATAATCTGTGGTCAACAAAGGCAGCTTTAAACTGCAACAGTTCTAGTATTCGCTCGAACAAAAGCATTTATTTTAGATAATGGTATCATAGCTGCTGGTAGGTCTGCAGAAAATGATGAATCAGACAGAATACGTAAAGACAATTAATGCCTCATGTATTTCAGTCTAAATCACAAATTACACCTTGTAGAAAAAGTTCACGCCAAGAACATGTTAGAAAAGCAAAATCAGAAAAAAATCAACCCTCATACAAAGATCAGTCACTGTAGTAATTATGACAGCTGCTCTTCCAATTTTGTTCTGTTCAGTCAGAGTAAGTCCAATGTTTCTGTCCTCTATCAGTTTAAATCACCACTTTGTCACATAGCTCCACTTGTCATGACTGGCATTAACTGTGATAACACAGGATGACTGGCCTTGGGTCAATATTTGCAGCTTTGCATGAGGCTGCCTCTGGTTCTATGAGTTCTTTTTCATCACTACAGAGGCAGTACCTGGTCTGGGTGTGACGCACTGTAGCCACAAAGAGTCCACCTTGAAAATTTGTCATTACATGCATTACTAGTCAAAAGTTTCGACAGACCTTCTTTAATGGTATTTGTTTAATTTTTTTATTATTTCCAACAAGGTGCATTAATGCTGAAGACATACAAACTCATAAACGACGTGTATGGAATTACGTAGTAAAGAAAAAGCATTAAACAACCCAGAATATGTTTTATATTTTAGATTGTCCACATTTAGCTTTCATGACAGCTTTGCACACTCATAGTATGCTCATCAGATTCAACTCATGTAACATTAATCAATTCATAGGGGTATCTTGACAAAAGATAATTTGTCCCATTTCTTACCTTTTTAATGTGCTTTAGACCATCACGTGTCTTGTGCAGAGGAAATTTGGGTACAGAGTTAACGTCCTATTACTTCCTGTCTGTAGTGCTACAACAACTACTATACAACTCAATTCAAAGAACTTTATTTGTCCCCAAGGGGCAATTGAGGCAGGCACATAAAGCAGTTGTACAACACAGCAAAGCTTTAGAAGAAGAATAAGTAACATGCAAGTTAATATACAGTATATTAAGTGTAAAGATTGCAGTGCAATTATAGGAGGTAGGTAGCAGCATGAATAGTGCTATGTCCTTTTTTGTAAGTACAGTACTGTGTCCCTTCACAGGTAAAGGGAGAGTTGAGTGGGGGAAGGGGTCAGGGTGAAAGGGGAGAGGCGTAAAGTCCAGAGAGGCATGGGGGTAAAGATGGCTGTCAGTTGAGGATTTGAACCACCTTCCTAACAAAGGTGGCTCTTTTCCTCTGTGTCCTGCAGCCTGGGCAGCAGTGTCCGCATCCCGAGGGAAGGCACTCAAAGGCTGGGAACAGGGCGAGTGGTGGACCCTGCAGGATCCTACGCACTGTTCTCAGTGTCTGCTGTTCACAGAAAGTGGAGAGAGCTCTGACTAGGAGTCCAATTATTTTAGAGCACACTTTGACTGCGCTTTGCAAACGGGATCTGTCCTGTACTGTGATAATTTGGAACCAGCAGGTTATGGAGAATGTTACACTCTAAATGAAGGAGAGGTAAAACATCCTCAGGATGGTCTTACTGACTCCAAAACTGATGAACTTTCTCAGGAGATACTGCTGCTGCTGACACCTCCTCAGAATCTACTCAGTATTGGAGGTGAACGTTAAACTGATGTCAAAAATGGTACCCAGGTACCTGTAGTCCTCCACAACCTCCACTGTTTTCCCATGGATTGTGCTGATATTTGCTGTTGCCAGTTCTCTCTGCTTGTTAGAGAAGATTACCAGCATCTCCTTAGTTTTCTCCACATTTAGCTCCAGTGAGGCAATGTCACACCACTCCACAAACTCGTGGAGCACTGAGCTGAGGTGATGTCAGGAGCCAGAGAGCAGAGACAGAAGAACTGTTTCATCCACATACTTAATCAGTTGACAGTCAGGATGGGTGGCCCTGCAGTCATCAGTGTAGAGGATGAAGAGCAGAGGTGAGAGGACACAGCCTTGAGGACCACCAGTGGAGGTGAAGGAGAGGTCGGAGAAGGTGTTGATGACCAGCACTTTCTGTGTCCTGTTGGCCAGAAAGTCTAAGATCCACAGAATTAGCTGGTCATCCAGGTGGAAATGAGTGGAAAGTTTCTCTGCGATGGTGTGTGACTGTAGAGTGTTGAATGAGGATGAGAAGTCTGCAAACAGGAGTCTGGCTGTGGTGTTTGAACATTCTAGGTGACTGTGTACAGTGTCCATGATGTAATTTTTTGCATCGTCAACCCCCCTGCATCGTCAACCCCCCTCGGTATGCAAACTGGAGAGGATCCATCAGATTATCAGTCACCTTGATGATGTGCTTCTTAATGATCCTCTCCATGGCATTCATCAGAAGTGAGGTCAGAGCCACAGGCTGAGGTACTTCAGGGCCCTAGCTGGACTTTAATTAAGGATGGGGACCACAGTGGAATGTTTCCATAACTGGGGAACAGTGCTACTGTCTCTGAAACGGTAGCTGAAAAACTCCCCCCAGCTGCTCTGCGCAGCACCGCAGGACACGGCCACTGATGTTGTCTGGACCAGGTGCTGGTCCTTGGTCCTCTTGAGGGCTTTCACGGCCTCATCTGTGGTGAAGGTGAAGTCTGTCGTAGCAGGTGCAAGGGAGGAGATGACTGCCCTGAGACTGGAGGTGGTGTCAGTCTCAAACCAGGAGAAGAAGGTGTTAAGGTCATTGGGGAGGGATGCCTGGCTGCTGTCTGCTACATGGATGGTATTGCGGGTGGTGGGTGCAGTGTTCACAGCAGTCATGTTCTTAATTCCCTGGAAAGCTGAGCGGAGGCTCCCTTGAGCAAATTTTTCCTCAACTTTGTTCTTATACCTCAGCTTGGCGGTTTTTATGGCTCTCTTAACCCCCCTGTTAACCTCTTTTTTTCTCAGCCTCTGTGCCAGTGAAGAATATTCTTTTCTTCCTGTTGAGGACTTCTTTGAGTTCTTTGGTTATCCAGGGCTTATTGTTGGGGGAAATTGTTACCTTCTTGGTCAGGATGATGTTGTCTACACAGAAGGTTCGATCTGATTCATGTCTGGACTCTGGCTGGGCCATTCCAAAACCACAATCTTATTCTGGTTAAGCCATTCTTTTATTTGGATGTGTGCTTTGGGTCATTGTCATGCTGAAAGATGAAGTTCCTCTTCATCTTCAGCTTTCTAAAATAAGCCTAAAGATTTTGTGCTAACACTGACTGGTATTTGGAACTGTTCATAATTCCCTCCATCCTGACTAAGGACCCAGTTCCAGCTGAAGAAACATCCCCAAAGCATAATGCTGTCACCACCATGCTTTACTGTAGGTATGGTGTTCTTTTGGTGATGAGCAGTATTGTTTTTGCGCCAAATACAGTGGAACCTCGGACAACAACAGCTTCTGACAACGACGAATTTGGACATCGACGGAAAAAATTATTTAAAAAATGAACCAAATAGTGACGAATTATGCGGACGACGCCCGGGTCATGCCTGTGTCACTTCTGCGTCACTCAGAGCGCTAGCTGCTAATGCTAGCTGCTAACGCTAGCCGCTAACACTAACACTAGCCGCTAATGCTAGCCGCTAGTGGTAGGGAAGCTAGCGGGTCACGGATGCATCACTTCCGGGTCTCGAAGAGAATGACCCAGAAGTCAGAACGCTAGCGGCTATCGCTAATTTCATTCATTCTGAAATGGAATGAATGAAATTAGTTCTAAAAATGATTTAGAATGTATTCTTACCTTGGC
>JAQQAE010016058.1:0-11871 GCA_029823295.1 Pseudamia nigra
CCACCTGGTGTTGGGATTGAACCCAGGACCTTCTAGCTGTGAGGCACGAGTGCTACCCACTGCACCACCGTGTCGCCTAATGAGCTCACAGAATGGTTTACTGTAAACAAAGGACTCCAGCAAAGATGCCTGGTGTCACCCATGTCATTTAACTTCTACCTGGAGGAGGTTATGTGACAGACAGATTGGGATAAATATTGGCAGGAAGGACATCAGCAACCTTTGTTATACTGACGATATTGCACTAGTAGCAGATGCTCCGGAGGATTTAAGAGCTCTACTGGATAAAACTGGCACAACATTGAGAAAGTATCACCTGGAAATTAATACAAGAAAGACTTTATGAAGAACTGAATAATCAAGGCAGATAACCACCAATCCAGAGCTGTGGTTCTGCTGAAGGCTTGAATTATGATTGGTGCTATACAAATACAAATGAATTTAGTTGAATTATAATATAATAGAGTGCCATAGTGTCAGGTGGGAGCAAGCTGGGAAGTTCAAAAATCTTGGCTCAACACTGGATGAGAATGCAGATGTGAGTTTGGAAATAAAGGCAAGACTAGCTGCAGCAACATCGGTCCTGAGGTTACCGTATTTTCTGCACTATAAGGCGCACCGGATTATAAGACGCAGTGTCATATTTGGACAAAATTGACGGCATTTAGGTGCGCCTTATAGTCCGGAAAATACGGTACTCTCTTTTGATCTATCCATCAAAACTTGATGAAGATACTGGTGTGGCCTCTGGTAATCTATGGATGTGAGTCATGGACTTTAAGAGTCAGCGACATAAAACACCAGAGTTTTTGAGATGTCATGCTATAGGTCTGCACTAAAAATGAGATGGACAGATCACCAAACAAATGCATCTGTAATGGAAGTGTGGAAAGGATCGCCAGTTTATGGAGACCATAAGGCAGAGGAAATTCCAATACTTTGGCCACATCATCAGGGTCTGAAATCTATGCAGCCACTTCTTGTGGGATGGCTAGACAGAACAAGATAGTCTGATGCCATAAAGGAGTGGACAGTGAAGTGTAGAAGAATGCCCAGCAATTACAAGAGACAGGGAACAACGGATGGTGCTGGCCCATAAGTCCAAGACCCCCAACTCTCAGACAGAAGGAAGGGACTAGGCAAGACAAGACGAGGATTTACTGCCATATAATGGCTTCATCATAGCTAATGATTTGTGCTTGACCTGACAGGATGCCACTTTATTCTAATCCAAAATTTAACTGTTTAAAATTATGAGAGCGAGACTTTTAAGGCTTCTATGATTTTTCTCTGCCTTAAAACCTACACTGCTGTTCCAGTCTTGGCTCTGTGTAATCTTTTTTTTTTTACAGAAATGGTGGAAGATGGGACTTAAGAACTTGAGATATCAAGTCAACACCATCTATGGAAGAAATGAACTGGATTCTAACTTCTGTAACCCTGGATGCCCAAAATATCTCTTCCCACCTGAAGAGCACTTGCCACTGCAGGCACTACATATTGTAGAGCAGGATGTACACAGCTACAGTGCAATAGTAGAGGCTTTAGTCATTTTCCTCCATTTTCTAAGAAAAGTTTGCAGGGTCAGAGCTTACTACTCAAACATGGCTACAGCTTTGATAGAATGAATCATATACCACGGTGAGTCACACTGTACAAATGAAGCAGTGATGAGCTCCTACATTTATAATCATAGTACCTGTTATGTTGTCATTTATTTAGCCACTCTGTTCTTCAGGACTAGATGCTAATAGTTCCTTTACGCAGAAAGTAATTTTCTTCCATTTATATTTAACTATAGAACTCCCAACAGGTCAAATTCATATGAATTTCCCTCTGGGATCAATAAAGTATCGATCGATCTTTATTACACTGTTTTAATGCAATTCTGAAGTTCCACAGTTGTGTAACTTTATGCTCCTTATGGTTAAATATAGTTCACATAAATTCAGGTCAAAAATGTGTGTTTATACCTGTAACAGCCACTTGGTCAATTTACCCCTATTGATTTGCAAAGTTATTTGTTTGTTAGGTATTAATGATCTGTTCACAATGAATAAGAGATAGATTTGTGAACGGCCCGAATATTTTTCAAATATCCATGTTCACCGTCATTTAACCCTTTAAAGGCAAGTAGAAGAGTTTTTGGTGCCTGACTCTCCCATATTTATTTTGGTTTTCAAACATATTTGAGCAGTGAGCATAATAAAGCTGAATAGTAAAAATGACCATATATCATTTCCATTGTTGAAAAAGAAGAAACTGCTAATTATTTTGCAAATAAATAACAGCAAATTTTCCCACGAGCTGCCATTTAGGTCTATGAGGGTTAAAGCTGATTTGTGTTGATATTTTCTTCTGCCAAGGAGGTTATGTTTTTGTCAGCATTTGTTTATCTGCTAATTTGTCTTGGACAGTGGTGCCCTAGAGGCTGCAGTATAGAGAAGTTAACCTGTGACTTGAGGGTCGCTTGTTCGAAACCCCGGAACGGCAGGAGATCTGGGTGGGGAAGGTGAAAGCCACTGTCTGTCCTCACGTCATCATCAACACCAATATGAGCCCTTGAGCAAGGCCCTTCACCCCCAAATGTCCTCGGGTGCTGCATTGTGGTTGCCCACCGACCCCTACGGGATGGGTTAAATGCAGAGGAAACTTTTCATGTATTTTCATATATCGGTTTGACAAATAAAGCTTAACTTAACTTGTTTGTTTGTTCACAACATAACAGTTATGACCAGATTTGGATGACATTTTCAAGATAGGTTAAAAATGGCACAAGGACCAATCAGTCAGATTCTGGGAGTGATCTCGATCACAGTCTGGATCCATAAGATTTTTAAAGGATTCTTCACCATCACGAGATAGAGTCAAATTCAGCATTTGTACTTGTACATAACACCCAGAAACTTTTAGCCAAAAAACATAAGATAACACTTTAATAGATTCTATCAAACCACAAAGTTCGATCCAGATATGGGCAATATTTGAAATAAAGTGATCCAGAATGCTTATATTACAGGGGTTGAGGAAAAACAGCTAAAATAATAAATAAAGCTATAGACATGTAGCTGACACCAAACTGTAGCGTAACGTCTGCTGATTCAGTCGTGTGCCCATGGATTTGATGTATCTTCAACATTTATGGAGCTAGATCCAGAAGAAGAAAACTGCATTATGGAAATAATATTTTTATGAATAACTATTGAATTAATTATGATATGTATGTGATTCAAAATACTAATGGTAGGTTTCCATGGTGAAAGAATCCAATATTAAGCGTCAAATAAATTTAGGAACATTACTTTTGGGTGAAACAACATTATGGAGATCTGAGTGCTCTCTAGTTGTGTAAAGCAACAAGATATTTTAATTATATATAAAACCAGAGACTAAAACACAGCTGATGATTAAACAAACTTGTGTTATGACATCAGACATTCTTTTTTGAAGAGAATTATTCAATACAGTGGTGTAGGACATTTTTGTTGGTTATAAATGGTTATAAATGACGCCTGTTTTGGCTATTTTACATTTATAGAAAATCCTAGTGTAAATGAATCCTGTTTTCTTTAGCTGATCTTCCTCACCCAGAGCAAAGTATGTCAAGTCCTCACAGGCAATTCTCCATTTTATTTTCATCTCCTCAAAACAGGAGTACATAAATACTTGTGTTATTCCAATCGAAGGCTGTGTGCCACCTTACGATTGGCTGAGAGCTGATGACTCATTTCAACAGGCTGGTGTGGGGCGGGCGCGCGGAGGCCGGGTGGGTGGGAGGTTGGTGGTGAAAAGGGGGAACAGGAGGTGGGAGTAAGCTCTCTCTCCCACAGCCCGTACGCCTGTGTGTACATTGTTGTCAATGTGGCACTCAGAGCATGCTGTTCACACACACCCACAAACACAGATCATAAATACTTGCAAAAGGGAGTCAAGCTTAATCTATACACACTTTCTTATTGTTTTTGTGTTCACCTCCTCAGTTATGGTTGCCTCTAGCCAGACTTGAGGAGAGACACAGAGCCTCAAGGAGAGAGAGAAAAAGAGAAAGAGAGAGCGAGAGAGAGAGTGATCAGAGAGTCTGCAGCCCCCAGCCTTCCCACTGTTACTGCTACACTACGTGTGAGCGGCAGAGGGAGAGGCAGCAGAGGCAGAGCTGCTGTTTGTCTCTGAGACACGGAGGAGAAGAGGAAAGCCAGTATCAGTCTACTGGTATGTGTCCAGTTTGAGCAACTCATTCCAGTTCCTGCGTATCTCTGCTGCTGTCTGAGCAGCCTCACACTAGGACTCTGACAAAGCCTCACAAACAGGTGAGTACACACTGCGCCTCATTTGACTGACAGATCTAAATTACACACATTGGCAAAGTGTTTTTAAAGGTTTACCTTGGTATAATATTACTCTGCTTGCAAATAATATGCATTGATGTAAGACATTCCGCTAGAGAAAGTTTTTTATTAAGTAACGAGGCATATCCATCTGATTGTGCATGCCAAGGTGTGTATCTTTTTATATGTATGTTTGCATATGTGTTAGTTTGTGTGAAAGCTTGTTTACCTCTTGACTGACAAGTGAAAAAGACCACTGGGGCTTGGAGAAATGCTGCCTCTGATATGAGCGAATCCATCTGATTTCACCACCTTTCCCCATGTGTAAATCCATGTGTACCTAAAAGAGAAAGTGGGTGGAGTGGGATCAGTCTCAGCCATGGCTTTGCTTGTGTTATATCAGTCTTGTTTAGAAAAAAAATAAATAAATAAACGAGAAAGAAGGAGCTAGTGCCATCTCAGACGTGATGATTGACTATGGCATTTGATGGAATGCAAATTGCACTTGTGGACACAGTAGTTCACTGACATGTGTTGGGAAAATCTGCAGGAGTTTACATTTCAGATTTACACTGTTTTTCTTGCACTTAGTGTGAGCCTTTGTATCCTAACTGCGCAAGAGATCTACTGCATCCATCCTTATCTCCTGTAGCGCTGACAGGATGTAACCACTATTGTGTAAGATTATACTCCCAGTTCAAAGTCTGAACCTTTTCATAATAGGAATTTCATTTCACTGGCATGGTATTAGAATTAAAGCTGACATCACATCAATTATCCCTATAATAAATACAAATTTATTCAGCTCTTTTTCTGTGATGCCTGTCCAATTACTGATAGGACAGTATAAAACATTATGTAGCGGATCAGTCCGTTTTTTTTTTTTTACAAGATATCTATAGCTGATTTAGAATATTTGGCAATTGTTAACATATTCTTTTTTCTGTTATCATTTGAAGAATCATAATAGAGAACCATCTTTTTCACATTAGCATGTAATTATTGGCACTTGTGTTGGTGGATCCTGAAATGTAATTTTATTTTTGTAACAGTTTTTGAGGGTTTACTGCAGGAAGTATCCAGGTTGTCCCATAATCCTTCCTTCCACTTGTTGAATCAAGTGAAGTTCCTTAGGAGTCTGTCTGTGAAGTGAGTCTTAATCTGCTGTGACTTATAAGAAACCTTTATGATTTGCTTACAAAGAAAAGGCATAGAAATAGATGGCTTTGAATGGGACCATACGGCTGAATGGGATTTCACAGAGAGGTATTGTGAGAGTGCAGACGGTTTAAACCCCTGAGCCACGACCATGAACTGGGCTACCATTGTGAGTGAAAAAATCCCTTGTATTGTGTCTCTCACTGTAGATGCTGCTGCTGTTTCCCTCTGTCTGTCAATCTGTCACCGACTGTGATGTTCAAAGATCACACCACTTCCCAACGACCCTACTACATCCCCTTTTTTACCTATCTCTCAATATATCTGTCCTCTATGGCCATCCATCTATCCATCCCTTCATGTTTTTCCCCCTGGGTTTTGAAATGTTTGTCTCTCCACTTTCTCCTCTCTTCCCTCCACCCCCCTCTGCTCTGGTCGCCACAGAAACGGCTGATTCAGGAAGGGTGGGTGGGTATCTCAAAGCTCTTGCTGCTCTGCCCCATGCGGGGCTTTCGCAGTACATTTCTGCTTCTGCGCTGTGTTTATGGGCCTGATATTCTGACAGTTCAGGTGGCTCAGTCAGATGTTTGACACTTGTATCAACAACACAACGAGTTTCGGTTCAGTCCCCTCATGTTCAATGTTCATGTTCAATATTTAAACTTGCTTTGCCATTCATGTTTGGTATTCTTCCAACAATGGTATGGACACAAGGACGCTCTTCATCTCCCACTGACAGCTCACTTGTGCTCACAGTTTTTTTATAGCTTACTTTGCTGAATTTGTGAGGACTTTATTTGCCATTCTGACGTAAATGCCTTGTGAGAGGTCTTCTAATTAAATGTTGGGATGATGCTAGAGATTGCAGGCCTTTTTTGTCTTAAACACATATGGCTTGGAGTCATGCTGTGTGTGTTTAGAGCCTACGCTGAGGTGATTAATAATGCAATGCACCATGACCGAGTCACTTAATAATACATATGTGATGACCTTTTTCATATAAGGTTGATGAAGCACAATGGGAGTGATGGATAGCAGAATGAAACAGCAATGCTGAACTATTCTGTAATAAATTACCCCTTTCCCACCCAGGAATTATAGCATTCAAATACACTCAATAAAAAAAACAAAGAAAAAGATTTGTAGATGAATAAGATGAAGACAACTTTATTGATCTCGTCACAGATTTGTAGTTGAATTAGTCGAAGGTTGCTTTGTGTGCATGCGTGTGTTGTGGTTTTATCCATTTTGTTGCATTTAGGGCAGATCTGGTTGCCATGGTGATAGTTTGTACAGTAGTTTAAAACACTGCCTTTTAGAAATGCTTTGGAGCAGGAAATGAAACCTGTGTTGCACCACAGTCATTTCCAAGTAGGACCCCATGAGCTCGTCATGCTGTGCCTGTGATTAAATTAAAATGGGAATTTGTATTCACTGTGGAGGAGATGGTGAGGGCCACATCTGCGTAAATTATTGTGACATATATTTCTAGCCTTAATTCAGACAGTATGTAATAAGTAGTCCAAAGCCCTGCAGTATTGTCACAGATGCTCTACGGCATATTTCTGATAAATTAGTTGTTACATAAAGTTATTGGCTATTACTGTTTGAAATATCTAATACTAACACTGTCTCATTTCTTTCCTTGCATTATGAAAGCAAAAATATAAATGTATTCAGGCTGCAGTGGTTTTACACCCTGCAGTGTTCAGCCATTATAGTCAATGGTGACGCAGCCAGAGACTCACAGCACACTGCAGACCCGTCACGAGACACAGCCAGAACAAAGAGCACACACTGTCATAAGAGAAAAACTCAACAAAACATGAACCTTTCTATCTTTTCTATAAATGCTGTAGATTTGTGAGGTGAGTCACACAGTAGGCAGTCATGAGCACACTCTGCCCCGTTGTCAGGACCCTGTCCCTGATTCCTTAGGGACATCTGTGGCTCTGGAAGCCTCATGTGGGATCACTTTGAAGTCTGTGCATTTACAGTACCTCTAGGCCTACATTATATTTATGCTACTGGTTCATGTGTGGAGTAAATGTATGAGGACACAGATTATAGCATGTTTGCAATGTAGGTGTAAATGCAGCCTTACTTACTGGTCATTTACATTTACTGGTCATTTAAATAAATATAAACTGTGAAGAGATACCGCTATTATGTATGATCTACTGTAAGGTGGCAGCAATAAAAAGCAATGAAAATACCACTGGCCAGTGTTAGCGTGATTTTTGTCATGGAGGGTTAATAAAAACTGACTATTGCGGACAATAAAGTTAAATAAAGCTATAAAGGCCGTAAATCCACAGCTGCTATGGGTGAACGCAATGATAATATATATAAATAAATAAATGCAAAACACTATAAAATGACTCAACACTAGCCTTCTTCCAGCTACAACAAACTGTGTTCAAAAACAGGTTTCTCGGTGAAAAAAAATCCCCTTTAAAGATTCCACTTTGTGAAAATCCATCTTTAGGAGGTTTGGAGTTTAACTCTGTGTATTTAACTCTGCGATGTCAAAATAATCTGTAGAAGTATGGACGTCATTACTTCAAGTCCTGAGAAATCAACACAACAAAATGGTCAAATACCATTTAGAATTTTTGCGACTTGTGATATCACAGCTCATAACCAATCATAGCTCAAGCACATTAGCCCTAAAACCATGAGCCAAGAGAATTGTAAGTTTTAAGATATATAATTAAAATTGTAAAACATCACAACTTAAAACTGATCATAGTCAGGTGGAATTACCCTCGCCCCGTGAGCAACTGCCAATATTCCTCACATTTTTTAAAGAAAATTTACCATTGAAAGGTCATTATTCTGTGTTTACAGTAGGTTTGTGTCAGACTATGATCCCAGGCCACCTTGGGAATGATCTGCAGTTCATCCAATTAAAGCATCTTACCTCACAGAGTGTGTAGCAGTTACAAGGAGGATCTTGGAAAACCAAGGATAAATCATATCAACTCATTTTATTTTGTCAACACCCTCATAGAAATCTTTAATAGTCACATAGTAATATAAAGTTTACATTTAACATTTAGTATACCACATACACTGTTTGTAAGAAGTCAAACCACAATGTTTTTCTTGCCAATTAGAAGCGAAGGACCAACCAGTAAGGATTTAGTAACAGTAATGAAAAAGATTTTAAAATACTAACTGTGGAGCTGATGTAGGGGGAACTTTCCTTCGCTTTAGTGAGCAGTATAATGATTATTGAGTGCTTCTTCCTTTATTGACTTTACTCTTGCTACTCTCAGCAGCCACCAAGATTGATTTTTCCAATAAGTCAGCTATTAATTTTAACTGAACCATTAGAAAAAGGACGTGAGAATGAAGTAGAATGTCTTGCCACAAGCTGTTAATACAAACAATGTCTTTGCCAGTCTTAGATATGAACATATGAAAACAGGCTCCAATTTCCTCTTGAGGACATAAAATATGTATTTGGTGCCAACATCCTGAATAAAATTTAACAGTGCTCCCATGTAGATCAAGAGGTAAATCATCTTTAAGGTGTAAACAGCTTGGATTGACTTGATGGGTGAATATTTAGCATTTAATCAGTCGTTCAGATAATCAACCTCATTTTGAGGTGGATCTTCAATGATTCCCTGAGGCTTACTTCTGTCTGATGACTAATGTTCTCCCGAGTGCCATATTAAAGCCTCTTAATTGCTAAGAATAAACCAATCATTAACTTGCTCATTAAAGCTTATTGCAGTGGTGATTCCACTGTGACTTGTCACAGCAAACTTCTGTAGTCGTGCCTGTGTTCTATCCAACATCAGTCAGACTCATCAACACCAAGGTCCTGACTCACTTCGGTTCTTTAAAGATTCCTCCACACTTAGTGTCAGGGTGTTTCTGCACTAACCTCAATGTTCTGGCCAAAAATTCCCATCTGGACTCTTCCTGCCATCTGTTCCTCTACTGTCTCTTACTGGCTGGTTCTGTTGTGAGGCCGCTAGAACGAAATGGCACCATGCACTTTTGTTGCATGAGACGAAAAAGGAAGTGAGCTCAAAGAATAGATGAGGATGACACAGAACTGTGCAGATTCATAAAGCACAGGGTTTAAGCTGGATTCACCACAGTGCATGTCAGCAGTTTCCAGCCAGTCTTAGTGTATGTTAGAAAGTGCTGACTGGCTTACGATAGGGATCACTAAGAGAACAATATGCAGTTTATGCTTAGTCAGAGGGAGACTGTTCCCCCTAAATTAAAAGTTACATCCGGAGAGGAGGTGAGAGGAAACGAGTCAAATGGAGGCTGCAGTCAGAGTGCAGGTGTATAGATTATTTCCAGGGCAGAGTGACAGTATGATGTAAACGCTGCTGCTGGTGGTGTTGCTGGTGTTGATTATGGTGCTTGTTTGGCATTTCTGACTGATGATATAAAGAGGGTTAACTCTAGGGGAATCATCTGAGTTGCAGCTGTGCCCTGAGGTTTGGTGCTCACTTCATCCTCATACTAATGGCATCATTATTGTGCTTCTGAAATAGCATTTTTCTCCCAACCAAAATACTGTATGTACACACACTTATGCAAGGCTGCACAAATTCACATACATAAACCTGTTCAATGATGCACATAAAATGCCAGAGGAAAGTATATTTAATCATACAATGTTGGAAATTTCTGAATGCATGAAAATTTAATTATGAGCGTCTTTTAAGTGTATATGAGATTTTTTTTTCCCAAAAGACAACAGAAACACGGACTGAACATTTATGTAGTGTTAGTTGAAAAAAATAATCATAATAGGCCATGAACCACAACCCCCAGAACCAATAAAACAGTTCACATGTATCTTTTCTAGGTTACATACAACATTACAAAAATTACAATTTTGTGGGTTTTTAGGTACGTTTTGTTTGTGTTGCTGGTTATTTATCCAATTATGTTGTCGATTTTTGGCCATTTTGTTTATTTTCATCATGAACTTTACTAGTTTATTCATTTTTGTTCCTTTTGTTGCTTATTTTGTTCTCTTCGGTTCATTTGGTAAGTTGTTTTTTTGATTTTCTAAATTAATTTTCTTAATCATTTTGGTCATTTGATTATTTAGTCTGATATTGTTCATTTTCTTAACTGTTTTGTCTGGTTATTACTTCTTTCAATTCCCCAAAACACAGAAAATAAAGTGCTTGACACTTAACATTTCCAGGAGGATCCAGAGCTGTCTTCAAAGGTCATGTTGGATTGACATCAATAAGAAAAAGGACAAATACGTAGAAATCAGCCCAAAAGAACCCATTCCAAGTGGACTTCTTTTTTTCTGTCATATTTGTTGTGGCTGCCAATTTCTAGTTTTTGCGAAAGATTTTGAAAAGGCAGAAATAAACAATTATGGGTTCACAGCATACAATATTGCTTTTATTTGGACTGCAGAAAAACATTTTTTCATAACAAAATATTTGAAAAGGATGTGAATGAAAACATTAAGTATACCTTTGTCATAAAAGAAAAGCTATCTCAGGTGCTGAATTCATAATTTCATTTCAAAATTTGTAACAAGGTAATTTTCCATCTCCCAGAGATGATGTTGAAAAAGTCAACAATGCCTGTGTGAGCCATTAAGCCTACAATTCCTATGAGACTCCAGTGAAATTACTTCACACTGCAAAGTCTTTGGTTTCCCCTTATGAGCTCGGCATCACACTAAACGGCTTTGACGAGATCAAAATATGATGCAGGCAAAGCTGTTAACTGTTACACCTCCTTTATGAAAACCCGCACATACACTGAAATACTTAAAACCAACAGATCCTCTATGTCGCTGCACCACCTGCCTCTCATCAGCCCCCTCATCAGGCAGAATAAGATTGCTGTTAATCCACTTGTCTCAGCCCTTGGTAAACCCATAGAGCCACCACTGCAGGACTCTGCGCTTCCCTCAGGGCAAACAGGAAGCCAGCAGCATAGAAAGATGCTTGCAGCCTACACGAGCCTCTGTTTCTACCAACCTCATTTTTTTCCACACTCACAATCTTTCTACTTTGATTTTAATTGCACTCTGGTTTTCTTCTTTGAAGAAGACAAATTGTTAAAAATTGGATTCATGTCTTTTCCTATGACCCCCATGAAGAGAGAAAGATTTGGACTCAACGCGCCCTTGCCCGGACGTGGGACACCGGGGCCCCCTCCGGGAGCCAGGCCTGGGGGTGGGGCTCGGAGGCGAGCGTCTGGTGGCCGGGCCTATGCCCATGGGGCTCGGCCGGGATGATCGACTTTGTGGTTGTATCATCGGACTTGTGGCCGTATGTCCTGGACACACGGGTGAAGAAAGGGGCGGAGCTGTCAACTGATCACCACCTGGTGGTGAGTTGGCTCCGATGGTGGGGGAGGATGCCGGTCAGACCTG
>JAQQAE010016059.1:0-11871 GCA_029823295.1 Pseudamia nigra
TCAATCAAATTTCCTCCTGCCGGATCCGCTGCGACTAGACAATGCGCCACCACGTACAGGGGGACAAAGACCATCTTCAGCCGAAGCGCTTCGACCATTTGCACGATACTGAAGCAGAGAGAATCTATCGAGTCTGTGAAACCTGCTAAGGGAGTAGCATTGCTTTGTAAGCAGCGTTTCGCCCTCGCGCCTCCTTCCCTGCAGCCTGTTCCAAGGCAAGTGTCATTCCAAATCATTTTACAACTAACTTCATGCATCCCTTTTCAGATAATTGACAATAACTTCCTTTTCAGATAATAATGAACGTGCAGGTACAGGTGTGTAATACATACATTATGTGGGAGTTTTTGTGGGTCTTGGAACAGATTAATTGGTTTTACATGCGTTCCAATGGGAAAACCTGTCCCGTCTTATGAATTTGTCGCTTCACAAACGTGGCGCCACAACAGATTAAAATTTGTAACCTGAGGTTTCACTGCATTTAAAAATTAAGGGTGCACAATAGTGTTGCGGACAAGAAATCTCAAAAGGGAACGTTTACAACTTTAATCTTGCTTACATCGCAGACACAATTCAGTGCAGTTCAATTCTATTCATATAGCACCAATCATAATCCAAGATTATCTCTAGGTGCTTCACAATTCAAGGCCAAAACCTTCAGACGACATGGAGAGCAAACCCAACAGAACCTCCAAAAACAAGCCAGGGGTAATTGTGGTGGGGGCGTCCATTAACAGTAAAGAAAAACTTCCAGAAGAACCAGAGGCAGCCATTTACCTCGACCGGTTCGGGTTCATGGACAGAAGACGACAAAAGATTCACAAACACAAAAGATTTGCACCAAATGCTTTGAAATGATGGATAAATTCAACATGCTAGGATTGAGAACTAAGACTGTTGTCAAGGACTAGATAAGAGCAAAACTTTGAGGGAGTCGAGGCCAAGTTGACAAGACTAGTTTTTTCAAACCTTGACATTGATGGAAACTAATCACTCAGGAAATGCACCGGCAATTTAGTGACAGACCTACTGATGAGGTCTTACAAGTACAGCTCGTCCGATTGCTCATGATCATAAAGTCTCCAAAATACACAGGCACCTAAGAGAATAACTTTTGAATGATTTTGCAATATCGTTCCAACAAACAGAGGATCATGATTAAGGGTGAGTTGAAAACATCAAATCGCTCCTCATTAGAATGACCCAACATCAATTCATAAAACTCTGACATCAGATTTTTTAATATCCCGTAGCGGTGCTGTAGACTGCGAGCTACGCTAGGTGTAGCGTTGTGCACAGACTGTCCTCGTCTCACGCTCTGTCAGCTGAGGTGAGGGACGGAGTGGATGGTCAGACGAAGATCGTCCACAAAGTCCACTAAACCGAAACCGGATGTCACAGCGTCATCCTGACAGACGGACTCACTGAAGTACACCAAGTGATAAACACCACTTCCTATAGTTTTACTTAACCAATAAAAACACCATTAGCAAATTCTGAGCAAAAAACCACCAGACAGAGGTGAGTAGCTGAGTGAGACTGTAGCAGGTCAGAGATAAACTCCATTATCTGAACAAAGAGAACCCTGCGTGGATAAAGTGTGCTTTAAAAGCATCTCTGGAAGTGCAGGCGTCCTCTAATGAACTGCATAATATCTGTATTTAACAGGCTTTTTAACACCAGCCTGCAGGGCCTTGCTACGTGGAGGTTCCACGTTCTCCCCGTGTCTGCATGGGTTCTCCAGCTTCCACCCAAAAACAACCAAAACACATGCACTTAGGTGAAGTGGTCACTCTAAATTGCCCATTGGTATGAATGTGAGTGTGAATGGCCCTGTTTAATCGAACTTTGGTTCATTTGTTTGGGGAGGTGCAAATGCACGGTTGACCTCCAAAGAAGCGAACTAGGGTCTGCCTAAAAATGTAGGTCTTGGTCCGGTTCAAGTGAACCAAATGCAGGAAGCGGACTACAACGCAGGGCATTGTGGGTAAAGACAACTGAAACAAATGCACATGTAGCACAGGAGCTGGGAGAAGTGGCTCGCGGCCAGACGTGGAGTGAGGATGAGGTAAAATCTCCGATTGAAATATGGTCAGATGAAAATGTATCACAAGAACAATGAAGTTTGCAAACTAATTAGTGGGAAAATGGAGGATCCGGGACTCATCTGTACAGTAGAGCAGTGATGCACAAAAGGTAAAAAAAAGTCTACCAACAAGATATGACATGCTCAGAAGGACCCCTCCATGAAGCACCACTTTATCATGGTTTGTGTGCCCGAGTGATCCTAGGACTTGTTGTCACAGGTAATTCGCCCCTGGTAGGGTCTCCCAACGCAAACTAGTCCGAGGTAACAGGTCAAACTAAGAGTGATTCAGAAGACCCTTATGACCATGCCTTCCTGTGGACCCACCACCTGCAGGAAGGGTCGGAAGGGTCCAGTGCTGTGTGGTTTGGGTGGCAGCTGAAGACAGGGGCCTGGGTGGTCCAATCCCCGGTTGCCAAAACGAGCTCCAACTAGGAGGAATCCCTGAGGCAGACCGAGAACATGCTGGAGGGACTGTCTCTTGGGTGGCCTTGGAATGCCTGGGGGTCCTCCCAGATGAGCTGGAGGAGGTGGCTGCCCCCACAACCCTGACCAGGATCAGTGGAAGATGATGAATGGATGCTTAGAAGAAGTCAGCTCAGGAGAAGAACTAAATCCCATTCATGGCACGACCGATGAGCAGGAGAATACATTATTCAAAAAGTGTGTAATGACAGAAAACTTGGACCGGCTAAATATTGACTCCCCAAATGCATCAAGTCTGCCAGACTATTAGGTGCTAAAATGACCTTAGACTCCAGAGCGAGACCCATGGAGTACTACAACACATGTACAAAGTTCGTCATAATGACTATCTTTCTCAAAGGCCGCTGCAGAGGAGCAGTCTTCCAGAAATGTGTTTTGTAAAACAACAATATTACAGTGAAAAAGGTCTTGATGCTTCCACCTGCCAGAGCAAACAGTGAAATCTTAAATATCTATAAAATAAATGTGAATGAATGTCCATAATTATTACCCAGAGGTCAATGCCTGGCTCAGAAACAGAAATAAATAGAGAAAGGATTCGTTTTCACTCTCCACTCCAATAAAACCAACACACACAAACCAAAGTCATCTAAACCTCCTCTGTCAGAAGCTGCCTCTTCTGCCCTGGGTCTCCCTCGCTCTCATTTCAGCACAGGATATAAATGTAAATACGTGGAAAACACACACAGCCATACACACATCCAGCCCCGAGCAGCCTCCCGTCATTCACTATAATAACGTCTCCAGTGGAGCGAGTGTCTTTCACTCCAGTCCTCCTCCGTCCAGCCACTGGAAGAACTGAGCCGGGAGTCGACTGCGCCAATCTCACGCTGGAATACAGTCCCCGACCCCCTGCTGACAGCGGGTCGGCGCCGGTCCTCCACCGCCCCAGTCCTCATCCAACACAGAGTGGAAAAAAAAAAAATCTGAGTAAAGTATGCGGAGGACATCGATGTGTGACCTCGCTTCAACTCTGAGGAGGTGGGAGGATTCATTCCTGATCATATTTTTAAAAAATGTTGGTCATTTTTGTTCATTTCAATCATGTTCTATTCATTTTGGGGATTCATTTGTTCATTTTTTGTTTAGTTTCGAGTAATAGGTTGATCATTTTGTTAAATTTGATCATTTTGGTACATTTCTTCGATCGTTTTCTTTAATGCGTGGGTTAATTTTGTTACTTATTTCCTCCTTTTTGGTGCAGCTTGGTTAATTTTGCTGCTTATGTTGTTAATTCCTTGGCCATTTTTTTTTTCCTCATTTTTTTACGTGGTTTATTATTTTGTTTATTTAGGGGATTGTTTTGTTTGTTAATTTTTTCCGCATCTTTTGTTCAATTTAATGATTTAGTGCATGTTGATGTAACGTTATGAACTTTCTTATACATCTTAACATTAGACTGATTCACTTACACATGACATTCATTTGTATGTTATGTCAGTTTGTCATGAATGTGGTCTTATTTTTGTCAATCGTAGGTCATTTTCATTTTGTTTTCATAAACATGCTGCACAGATGACCACACAGGTTCTGGTTCAACCTAACGTCACATTTTAGAGCTAACACCACCTCGTGGTAATATTTATAATGAGCACAAATTGTTTGGAGGAGGTGGTAAGGTGATGATAGACTGACTCCGAAGCACTTCATGGCCCAATCCCTGGATTTTGTGTTTTGTACTTTGTGTTTTTGTTCGCTTTATTTACCCTGATCAAGTTGTTCTTCAGCCTAAACAAGGCGGTAAGTGAAACAAACTGAAATGGTGGCAACAATCTGTGTTGCATTGGAAATTAAAATCACTGTTGTGCTGTGCAAAAAAAAAAAAAGTACAAAAGAGAAAAAAGCTTTTATGTTTGAGGGAGCCAGAAAAGTCAGCGTACCCGTGGAAGGTAAATACAAGCCAGTGCAATGGAAACAGATGTAGCATGTGTGGTTCTATAAGGAAACTTCTACAATATGTTAGATTAATATGAGTAACATGATACCAATACGTATGAGGAGCTGCAGAAAGACGAGGCTTTGACAAATATGTTCAGTTCAAGGAAAAATCTGCATCTGCTTGAACTTATACGGATCATATATGCATCTGCTTGAACCATACCAGTCCTTAATATCAGGTCGACTGCGTTACTGTACTAAATATTACTTCTAAAGCCAAATTATTAAACCATAATGATGAAGAATGGTCTTGCACTTATGTAGCGCCTTTCTACCCCACAGCACTCAAAGCGCTTTACACTGCTTTGCATTCCAGCCACACACACATTCATACACCAGTGACACTCACTGGGAGCAATGTGGGGTTCAGTGTGGACATGAGAATCCCGGATTTGAACCGCTAACCCTTCGGCTCCTGGACAACCTGCTCTACCTATTGAGCCACAGCTCCAGCTCTTGATATTTGTACAATAGTAGAGGATGGAAATGTACATAACTGAGCAAATCAAAGAACAAATGAGTATATTTGGCCAAATTACTGGAAGTTTGGTTTAAATTTGCAGTTCACTGGGATCCTCGGTGGCTCACTGGGAGCACACACACCATACAGCCCAGGCCCGACGGCAGCCGCCCGGATTCAAATCCATCCCGTGGCCTTTCACTGTGTCACTTCCCATCTTTCCTGTCTCTCCGTCTCTACTGTATCCATCAAATGACAACTAAGAGGCCAAAATAAATCTTAAAAAAACTGCAATACATTTGGATGGAGGTCTAGCTACTGTCTTGGGTGGTAATTGAGGGCACAAACAAACAAGCTTGATACTCATATGAATTGGAGGCCTTGTTGGCAAATTGATGCTTTGAAATTTCACCAGAACCTAAAAATAAACAGTTCCATATTAAAAAAAAGTCCATGTGGATACGTACACTCCTCCCTAAATGTTCAAATGAAACCAGCGCCTTTGCGTATATGCGTCTCCACGCACTGCCACATGCATCCGACACGCAGTCCTGGTCTGAGAACAATCAGACCGTGACAGACTCTGCAGCACCATCCCACAGGCCTCGCAGAGAAAAACAACACTGCGCTGCCAGACAGAGCCATTCCCTCTAAATGACCGCCCCGCCCCCCCCCCCCCTTCTCCTGCCATCGCCGGGGACAGAATGTCTCCGCGTCTCGACTGAGCGCTGCTCACGCCGGGGTCGCGGTGTCCTGCTCTGACCTCCGTCTGGGGACACCTGGGACACGGGAGAAGACCGCGTAAGGCACGAAGGATTTTCAAGTCAAATCCCACACTTCCGTCGCTTGTCGTGAAATCCGGCGGCCCATTTCCCCGTCTTTAAACGTTAGCATCAGCAATCATGCGTCTGCGCCTCCTTTGATGCATGATCACCATCAAAGGGCACTGAGGGATGGTACAGTCCATCATCCCGTGCATCTCTCTGGAGTTTAAAGGCAGCATTGCATATGCATGAAATACTGTCAGTTGCCTTGAGTAGGTAATTGGAGATGATATAGTTGAGATTCAGTTCTTGCAAAGTCACTGCAGAGTCACAGGCTTTTCACACCCTCCTTCAAAAGGCTGACACCAGAGGAAGAGCACCCTCCCCAAGGTTTTTACAGCTCATTCCACTCTTCCCCTGCCTGGAAAGCATGAAGAGAGGAGCGCAACAGGGATCTGAGGCGGCGTTAGATCCCGGAAGCTCCTTTTCTTCCTTTCCTGTTTGAAACAATCGGAAAGGGAATTCTGCCATTACATTATCTCTGTGTGCGACGGGCCCTGGGGAATGTTCGTGTCTTGAGCACTAAGCATTTGTTTCCTTGTTCTCCACCAGGATCCCTGGGAGGCCATGTTGTCTGATTCATTTCACTGAATTGTCAGCTAATGAATGGTACGAGTCCATCTCCTGCCACACACTCAGCCGGAAGAGAAGAGCCCCCGTGGGTGTTCGTCTTGGGGCTTCTCCCATTCTCATTAGGAGGGAATCAAAAGGAAATAGACGCTGACTGATCATTTAACACACCCCCTGTGTGCATTTCCCATTGATTGAGGGGGGGTTTCTGCAACTCAAGTCATGATTCCTCTCTATAGGATGAATGATCAGCATGTTTAGTGCGACTCCAACATCTTCAGGGGCCTGTCATTGGTGGAGTCTTTGAAGAACAACAGCCAGAGGAGTCTCTTGAACAGTATTAGTGAGTAATCTGTCTTCCTGGCAAAACATCACACAACACTTCAGGCGAGAGAGGTTATGTTAAGATTGGTGCTAAGGAAATCTTCATTCAAGACTGGAATTCAAATGTTCTTTTTTTTCTTCCAGGCAACTTCATCTTCCATTGCCAGGTCCCCCCCCCCCATCATTTTTATCTGTACTCACTGGCATCTGTAGAGTACTTTGTTCAGACCTCGGGATCCATGCACAACCATTCTACACTACTTCTTTATAGCAAATAGAAATATCAAACTTGAAACTTAATCTGTCAGTTGTCGGTGGAGGTTCTCCGTCATCCGGGTCATGGTATCCAAGGAGTGTGTTTTCTTCCATCAACTGGGCTGGATATTTGGATTGGAGATGTTTCGCTACCCATCTAAGAAGCTTCTTCAGCTCTAACGGGTCTCATGCAGAAATCCAGAATTTATACTCTGTGACTCAGGACTCCAGCCTTTCATCCTAAAGTCCTCGTACTCATGCACAGAATGTGTTCTGTCCGCTCTCGGTGCGCATTACGTTACAAGTTCGGTATGTTTTCGAGGGGCTTAGGGATCCGTCCTCAACGTAGAAAATTGTGCAGTGCCACTGGAAATTGTGGGGGCGCTCTAACGCTGTACAGCTCATGTGGCGGAAGAATAGAAAAAGAACAGAACGGCTCAACTTTTAGAGGACAGTCTGTGCCATAGACTGTATATATTAGTGTCATCTTTGAGACAAAAACAGGATGTAACCATATTTGGACATACGGCGGTGGTGGTGACAGCAGAGCGTAGGGGAAGCTAACTAACCGCTAGCCTACAGACGCTAAAACTCCAAGCAGTGTTAAAGTCATATTACCATGTTAGTGTAAACACACTATAAAACTATGTACATATTGAATAAATAGAAGATACAAAAAGGTCCGACCCCCACCGGAGGACTAGTTACCGTAGCAACATGTAATCAAACCCCAGCACAGCAGTCATTTGTCGGATTATTTGCTGTAATATCTTGATAACGGAGCAAAAAGTTAAACATGGACCAGATCAGTTATTAGAGGGAACAAATCAAATGTTCGAGACCATAATGACTCAGGACAAAAAAAATGTGCTTAGTATTTGCGTTTTAAGACATTTTTAGTCTCCTAGTATTTTTAACATTTCTGCAGTATTGTGTCTTACATCTTGGATCATATTTGTTCTTGTACATTTTCCATGGGGTTTCTATGTTTTTGCAGGCTTTCCATCTTTACATCTTTACATCTTCCACTTGTTTTCATCGTTTATGTCACGTTTGCCTTTTTTTGCATCTTGTACGTGGTTTTATATTTTTACACCTTTTTCAAAAAGGAACAAAATTCTAAACCATGCATTCAGAAATTACGTAGTTTTCTTGTTACTGCATATTTTACATCATTGACACCTTGTTGCATCTTTTGCCATGTTTTTACCCTTTTGTGTCATTTTGCATCTTATCGGTTTCCTGCACGATTTTTGTCTCCTATTGTCTTCATCTGACGTAGTGTGGCGTTTCCATCTTTTTCTGACTTTTGGAATGAATGAATATATTTTGGTAACATGCAGATACTTTTCATATACGTACATACACTGAACAAAAATCTAAGCGCAGCACTTGAAAATTCAGTATTTTAAAGAAAGGGTCATTTCAATCTTTTCAAAATCTTGTGCATATCTAACAAAAAGTACATTCAACCTAAACTCCGAACAAAAACCCAAATACTGCTCAATCAGTGACATAAGCCGGTAACAGAGAGCAGACAGGTGTGGCGACATGTCACCCACTGAACATCTTCGGGATAATCTGGATAGACGTGTACGACAACGAGTACCGACGCCCCAAACTGTCTTCCAGCTCCGTCGAGGCCTTCAGGAAGAGTAGAGTAGCATCCCCCCAAGAAGAAATCAATCATTTGACGAACTCTACGTGAAGATGTGTGGCTTTACTGACACCTGTCAATCACTGTGTTCAACACTCCTCTATGAAATGCTTCTCAGTTTCATTTTGAATTGTGTTATTGTTTCAAACTACTGTCCATTCAGTTGTTAAAATGTGCATTTTGATAAAAAAAGTACTATGTGGGTGTCGGGTCGTTCATGAACCGGAAGGTTGGTGGTTCAATCCCTGGTCCCTTGTGTCTGCAGGTCAAAGTGTCCTTGAACAAGACACTGAATCCCTGGTTGCTGTCAGTGACTGTTCACCGGTGTGTGAATGGGTGAATGGAAAGCAGTATAAAGCGCTTTGAGTGCTGTCGGGTAGAAAAAGGCACTATATAAGTGCAAAACCATTTATAAGCTGAATCCAGAAGCTTACTTTTGTTTATCCTGTTCTTATCCCATTAAATCTCTCAGAATTACTAACCATTCCAAACAAATACACGTCGCTACCATGACAGTACCGCAACACCGATTTCAAATCATTTGCTTCAAAAAGATGGACCCAGTTTCAGTCGGGTATATTTCTTGATGGCAAAATGGGACAATAACAAAAGTTACAAATGGTTTAGTGAGTTCTCAAGTTTTATTGTCCATTTAAGAAATGCTCTACATGTCCCCCACCTGCTGCACCAACACCGTGGAGACGATAGTTGAATTCGTCCCAAACGCCCCTCACAGGGTCTTCGTTCACTCACCGCCGCCCTGATTCTGGTTTTGATTCATCCAGATTAGTCGCCAACGGTGGCACAAAAAGACAGTCTTTGACGTATCCCCGCGAGAAAAGGTCAGAGTGTAATGTCTGGGGATCATGGAGGTCAAGAGTGTAGCGCCAAGTCCTAGGGTCCCGTGCGACTTATCGGGAGTGGCACCTAGTGGTAGTTTTTTTAATTCAATGCCCTTCCCTTTCATGTGGTAAGTGTTTTATTCAGCGTGATCCGTGATTTCAAATCAGGTCCATCTTTTTCAAACACCCTGTGCCATACCATATCATAACTCTCAAGTGTTTGACACGTAAAGGCTATTTTGAAGCTCAAAGTCTGACACAATTTTAAATCCTCACTATGTTTGCTCCAAGTCGTTTGATGCCCAAAACAGAAACACATCTGTCCGAGACAGAGTTTGTTGCTGGACTTGAAAAGGGCCGTTCACTCCTCATCGCCATCCAACCTCGCACAGTTTGATCCACTTTTCCCAAGAAGAGTAAAAACACCAGTGTCCAGATGCGCACGGCCGACTGAGACCTGCCCACGCAGGCCGAACGCTGCACTTCTGCAGGACACGACCTGAAAGGGGGTGAATACTTACGCAGTCGCTTATTTTCAATTGTGCATATTTGAAGTAACCGATACGACGTTGAAGAAATACAGAGTAGTTTGTTGTACATTCTGCTCATGAAAGCCTCATTATACTGACAGTGATTGGGTTTAGAATCCAATGAAAGGGGGGTGAATACTTTTGATCGGCCCTGTGCCACTTTTTGCGCGTTTTGAATCTTTCAGCTTGATTTCGGACGTTTCTCCTACTTTCGTCTTAATTCTTTTTCCGTTGCTTTCCTCGTTTCTCTTGTGAATCGTTTCCACGTTTTACATCATTCTCGTCTCATTTTCGCTTCTTTTCCTGTTTATTTTGTGCTTGTTTTTGGTTTGATATTGTTCATTTTTGTGAATTTATTTCCACATTTTTGCCCATTTCGCTGTTTTAGTGGTTCATTTTGCCCATCGACTTATTTTTTTCAATTTTTTTTTTTCCATTTCGCTTCTTATTTTTCTCATTGTTCGTCACTTGCTTCATCATTTGGCTCAGTCTGTTGCTTAGTTTGTCATGTGTCATTGCATAATTGATAGATTTTACCGTTTTTGCTTCATTTTATAATTTTTGTGCTTTTATTTCAGTACCTTTGCTCATTTTCTTGCTGAACTGTTCATTTCATTGATTTACTTTATTATTTTGTTCTCTTTTTTTTTGCTGCTTGCATTGCCCACTTTTTGTTCATTTATGCTGATTATTCCTTTTTTTCTTCATTCATTCGAGTCCGTTTGTGAACTTCTCTTCATGTCATCGCTTAACTGTGGATTTTTGGTCTGATTATTTCGTTTGACTCATTCTAGTTACCGTGTTGTGCATCTCCACTCATTTCACCACAAATGCAAGTGAATAATGCATTTGCACCTCATCCGTTTCCAAGCACCACCTCCTCTTCTCCTCTCCACTTGTTCCTCTAATTTCTCTCCATGTTCTGTCGTCCACCTCCGCTCCCCCTCTCCGTTTCCTTCCTTACATCTCTCGCCACTCTTTGAGCTGCATGGTGTAAACGAATCGCTCCCACTCTCCCTCTCAACCACAGTGAAAGAGAAAAGGAGAAAGTGTGTGTCTCCTCCTCCTTCGTCCTATTTTCCAAGACCCCTCACAATGCCACAGCTGGTCCGGAGAAAATTGCATAGAAGTGCTTTTGCGATTAAAAATCCAACGTGCAACGTTAAATTCATGCAGAAACACACAAGTCAACACACTCAAACAAATGTCATTGTGACATGGCTGCTGATGTATAATGCATGAGTTTTCCACATAGATAAACATGTCTCACGCTGATCAGGGCCATTAGAGTCTCTTCAGGCCCATCATGTGCCTGTGAGGGACTCATTCATGGATCACATTAGGTTTTATGTACATTCCCTGCAAGAGGCTGCAAGAGCACAGATTTACCAGTGGAGAATTGACCCGAGCACAGAGACGGATGCAGGAAAAAGCTTTCTGTGCTCTCTCCAACATCAAGAATTATATATAGATAGATATGACAGACCCACTTTTCTTGCTCTTACACAAATATAGTACACAGAAGGCTGCTGTAATCGATATAACCTGAGAAGGCAGGTCATAAATCTAGGCAAATGTATTTCCCAGCAGGGCAGTAGATGAGTAAGGTCTCGCAAACACTGTTAGATTTGTGTCGAAGCTGAAAGGAGCCGATAGTGCACGAGCTCGGGCGCATCACCTCACCGACACCCCCGGATATGAAGCCAAATACTTATTATCACCGACTTATAGGGTCGCATTATGAATGGATGCAATTAAGCCGAGCTTCTGAAGCGACTCGGAGCCGATCAACCTCATTAGAGACGCGCCGAACCGGGCACGAATCGCGCATATGGACGGACGGCGTGCAGGTAAAACATTTGCCCCGGGGTGTCGGCGCTCGCTTGGTGACAGTCTGTC